>JBAJNP010012899.1:0-12780 GCA_036877545.1 Yasuhikotakia modesta | reverse complement strand
CTTCAAGCGAGGCTCATGCTTATAATAGTAATCTTGTGGGGTGGATTCATTTAAACTAAGGTGGTCGTCTGTTTTAAGCCAGGTTTCACAGTGCATCCAAGTCTTGGTCTGAGATGATATCATTGATAATGGGTTCTTTATTGGTAAGAGATCTAATGTTACCAAATTTCAGCAGCGTTTCTTCTGTTGATATATTATTTTCTAGCTTTATATTAATTAGATTTGTACGAGATGAGGTACATGGTGCTCTGTAATTATTTGTTTGTTGAGCAGACACAGTCGATATGTGTTGGGATACCAGTATTATAGACTTTATGTGCTGTGATATACGTGTCTCTATTGACATGTCAAGGCGGTGAGCAGGCAGATGGTTAGACCGATCTGTCTGCTTCCTGACCTAGGCCCCAGTTAGTCAGTTAAGATCACTAGTAAGACTATAGGTCAGATTTCTAGAGAGTACAGCGTTTCCTTCCTGGGATGGGTGGAGGCCGTCTCTTTTTAACAGGTCAGGTCTCCTCCAAAAATACCTCAAATTGTTAATGAACCCTATACTATTTTGTGGGCTCCACTTCGACATCCAGCCATGTAGTGACAGTAATCTAGTGTGAGTTTCATCACCCCGGTAGGCGGGGAGGGGGCCAGAGCATATTACAGTGTCTGACATTGATTTAGCGATTTCACATACCTCTTTAATGTTATCTTTAGTGATCTCCGACTGACGGAGTCTGGTATCGTTAGTGCCGACGTGAATAACAATCTTAGAGAATTTACGCTTAGCATTAGCAGGGCGGGACATCCATAAAGTTTAAAGACCAGTGTCCAAGAACACCGGCCTGGCTACTACCCTCTCTAACACCTCTCTCTACACCACCCTCTCTAATGGCCCTCTCCTCGAGCCAAGAACAGGAGAAGAATGCTGAGTTAGAAGTTCTCAGCCGACCTCTAAGCTTGTGCCAGGCTATGGCCTAGTCTATCCATTCATCAAAGACCTCTGCATCAAACTGGTTTCTCTCTCTCATCAATACAACATCCAGCAATCAACTTGAGCCTCAACGAACTGCATCAGGACAATTTCTTTCAATGGGCAAGACATGCAAGTATCATACTTGGTTTTAGTAATTAAGGCTTTAACTACCATTAGTTGTTTTACTGAGTTGTGCTGAAATTAAGAAATTGATGGTTCATTCAGGCTGTTGATTTGATGGCTTTCCAATAACCTTCTACTTTAATCTATTTTCTGCCTTCACCTTCTTGAACTGTATGTGTGTTGTGTGTATGTTAGAGTAGTATGTGTTTAGTGTAGTTAATAAAGTCTTGTTTGTATCACACGTGATGTTATGGTGGTTCATACTCATAATCTGGAGTCCCTAAACCTGTTGATTTTTGCTACATGCTCTGTATGAGATTTCCCAAATTAATTGATCGACCCTAATCAATTATTAATATTCCTTGTTTGGAATAACTTGTGTTTCCCTTACACAGAGAATGGTGGAGAATATTACTATCACATTAATTTTGAGTGAACTAATTTTGGGTGAAAAATGCTTTTTTCATAAACAAACCTCAATATTAATCACCTCTCATACGCTACAATTTGATTGTGGTATCGTTAATGTTAAGCCACTTAGCATCTCAGGCCCTATGCATGTTGCCAAACATCAATATCCTTGAAAACTGATGCTTGTACAGGAGGTAAAAATGTTATAAAGGGGTTACATAAATGTGGGATCACAATTCCATGTTCATCTCCCACTAATTCTGCTCTGTGGCCAGGTCTGAAGATTGTTATTTTACTGCTCTGGACATTTCTAAAGGTTTCTGGACTTGCCCTTTAGCACCTGAAGACCAAGAAAACAGTGGGGGGCAACAGTGGACATGTACATTTGCCCATTCTCTGCTTGTACTGAGTTAATGTCATTGTATCATGGTTTGGGACATGCATGTCCTGAAAAGTTGAATTGAATGATTTTTTAAACATGTTGGTGTTCGAAGATGAAAAATGCTTGTACTGATTTGTGTGTAAAAGGTGTGTAGTGTTTCAAGGTGAATTCTCCATAAAAATTAAAGATTCTCTTTTACAGATTAACCAGACTGGTCTACTGCCTCCTAGGTTTCAAGGATTCAAAGTGTTCATTGTCACATGCACGGTAAGGAAACCAAGTTTCCCTGTGCAATGAAAATCTTACTTTGCTGTTCACACTGAATGCCACATACATCAACAAACAAGTAACAAAGTAATAAATGTGTCTATGACTAATAGAAAATGCTATATGATACAGAAAAGCTATATGATACAGGTAGACAATAAACATACTGTGATGAGTATCCTGTAAGTGAATCAGCGTTGCCCTGGAAATGGATGAGGAACACCTGCTCGCCCTCATCATCTGTAGAGAGGGTTTTAAGACCAAGAGACGCTGCAGTCAGGGAGCTAAAACTCCATAAAAACTCCCGACGTAACTAACATGTGCTTACTCTCTCTCTCCCAACAAGAAAGCAGTGACTCAACGATCGACCGGCATGCACCCTAGAAACCTTAAGACTGTTTTTGAGGGTTTTTTTACCAATCCTCACAGACTGCAGTCAGGAAATCTAAGAGTCAGTCACAGAGTGAGGAGTGCAGTCCAAGAGTAAGCAGTTTGTGGGTGAGTTTGTGGGGGATGACCGTGTTGAAGGCAGAACTGTAGTCAGTAAAGAGCATTCTGATGTAGGTCTCCTTATCTTCCAGGTGAGAGAGGGAAATATGGAGGGCAGCAGCAATGGTGTCTGACGTGGACCTGTTGGTCGGGTATGCATACTGTAGGGGGTCCAAAGTATCTGGCATGCTGCTCCTGATGTGGGTCAGCACCACTCTTTTAAACACTTCATAATGATTGGAATGAGTGCTACTGGCCTGTAGTCATCCAGACACATTGGGGGGTTCTACTGCTTTGCGAGGGTTGATCTTCCTTAGTGCTCTGTGTACCACGGCTGATGATACAGTAGGAGGGGGGAGGGGTGTTCGGTGTGTGTGTCTGCCTCCTCTCAGTGTTGACGATGGTGGTCTCGAAGCGGGTGTAGAAGGTGTTGACGTCATCCGGCAGGCTGTCTGAGGGGCTGGTAGTGGTGTGCTGCAGGCCCCGTCACATCCTACCGGCATCGGCAGTAGAGTAGAAACTGTCCAGCTTCTTTTGTACTGCTGTAAGTTTGTAAGTCTGTACTTTGCAGCCTTGTACTCTGTCTTGCTGCCTGTTGTAAATGCAGAAGATCGAGCATGTGGCGTACCTGACTGTTAATCCAGGGCTTCTGGTTGGGGAACTTGCTGAATTGTATGGTGGGTACTGTCTTCAGCAAATGTAACATGTAACAATTAAAATGTAATTTTAATTATATTTTAATTATATTTTGCTAAAAATGAACGAAATGACTCGAAAAACGATTTGTTCATTTTGCTGAACGAGACTCAAAGATCCGAGTCAGTAAAATGACCCAAACTTCCCATCACTAGAAACAACTTTTAAAGTACTTTAAAAGTACCAATAACATTACACACATTACACTAAAGCTGTAGTACACAGTTTTATAAAATGGAACTAGTAAATAGTCTCTTTGGATGTTTTGGGCGTTCAACGCCTCATCCAATACCCCTACAGAGACCACATCAGCCGATTGTGTGATGACATCAGCCGATTATGTGATGAGGTTTCAGACATAATGTGCAGATGAAAATCATCACGATAAACACTGGAAGAGACAAAAAAGATCTGAAAGAAATAGCAGTACACGGCGTCTGATACAAAGACTGAGTTTGACAAGGAAACGGAGAGCAGTCGGGTGAGAGAAAGGTGAGGTGAAAACCTGCAGTCTCTCTCTATCCTTTACCTTTACCAATACTACTTGCACATCAACCAGCACCAGCAGCTAAGGGGGTCAGGTCCCATGACTGCCGCTGGTATTACATGTTGCTCCTAAACACTCACCTGCAGAAAGGAGGGATGTTTTAAAGAGACAAGATTGAGCAAGAACTCAGAGCAATAGGGAGGGAAGAGGATATACATTCAAATGGATCATAAAGGTAAGAGTTACTTATTTTACAAATATTTTTAAAGATGCCACTACATTATGTGTTAAGCAACAAACATGAAGTCTTTCTCCTTTATCTGTTCTAATTTCAGTTGTGCCACATAAATCTGCATCTAATGAAATTAAACCCAGACAATCACTTGTGAAGGAAAAGGAAAGAATCGAAGCAACACGGAACAGTAATGAAAAACATGGAAAAGATGAAAACGGATATAGAAACAAACCATGAAAGTATGTTTCTAAAACCATGAGAGTCAGTTTACAAATATTTTACAAGATCTAACTCAATTATTTGTTGGATAAACATCTTAAGACTGTCTTCATGTACTTTTCCAGTTCCAGTTGCTCCACACAGACAAGCGACGAAAGAGGTAACATCCAGTGCTTGAACTTCTGGTGTTACATGTTTTTCCCAAATGTTACATTTTGTTTTTCCAGCACCTGAAGAGTCAAAAAAACTAAAACAAGCACTAAAACTAAAGCACTAAAACAAATGGAAGAAACAAAGGTGAAGACACTTGTCCAATCAAACCATAAAGGTAAGCGAGAGTTTCACAAGATCCAACTCAACTATGTGTTGAGCAAAAATATCCTAAACATATCTACCATATGTTTATCTATCAGCTTCCTCCATCCCAGTTCTTGAATATACTGACGTGATATCACTGCAAAACACTTCATCCCAGTCAGAGCAACTCACCAGTATCCTGAAGGACATTGAAGATGAAGAAAGTGAGTATGTGGAGAGAAATGTGAAGATCAACTTTCCACTTGAGCTGGAGGACACCAGATAGCAGCCAAGACAGAAAACTGGGACAGAAAGACTGTTTTGCTGGATGGAGAACAAGGCAGAGATGCTGGAGAAAGAGAGTGTAAGCTAAGTGGATGAAGACCAGCCGGAAGCTCAAGAACAGCAGGAGGCACCTGTGAAAAAGACACAAAAAATGAAGACATCAGTGTTAAGAAGAAAATCAAAGATGATAAAATCGCCAAGATTTTCCAAGTAAGTTCTGATGGTCCCAAACAAGATAAATTTTGTGTTAAATTCTGTTATTTTGTGATTTATTTCTTCTTTGTTCTTCTCACTTTGTAAGTCGCTTTGGACAAAAGCATCTGCTAAATGTCTAAATGTAAATGTAAGATGCCCATCCTCAGATAAAACCCTCATAAGAAGACCAATGCTATGAGCAAAACAAAAGGAATATAATTGGGCAGGGAGAAAGGCCAAAGAAAAGGAAGAGAAAAAAAGGGAACAATTGCTGCTGGAAAGATATACCTGCAATCCAGCAATGAAGTGTCTACTTAATAATAAGCACAACCCTTTGTATAACTCCTCCTAACTAAGCCTCCTAAGGCCACCTCCGTCCTGCTCTCCACGTAAAATATATACTGTATATGTTATGTGGAGAGTACAGTACACGTATATACTGTATATAAATCACAGAAGTTTTTCATTAAAAACTTCACTTTCACAAGTCAAGCAGAGCAGAGTGGCATTCAAGACGTTCATTAAAATACTCAGTTGGCTCGATGGACAGCAACGCATATCCTAACACGTTTCTCTCCACCAGAGTTTCTGTGTGAACAAAGACGAAAGTGTTTCGTAACGCGTCCTCTTTTGCACCAGCTAACTTTGCGGTCAAATTAATGCTCAGCGCATGTGATGAGAGAGACGCTGTGGAGAACAACCCAACAGGTAATTACAGTTACAGCCCAGAGGAGTGTTCCTGGGTCAATCGGACTGACATTCTGGATCCCTCCCTCCTCCTCGGGTTCCAGCAGAACCACCCCAACCAGCCAGACCCCGAGAAAGACCTCGTAGACGCCCCCCACCACAAGCATCAGGAGCCTCTCTGGGCTTGCCACACCCACTCTGTCACGTCAAACCACTCACCCACACCTGTTCCTCAGAGACTGCCAGAGACTGCCCCATATAATCGCACACCTCAGCCCCACTAGTTGTCCGGTCTCGTCTACGTTACGGACTCCTATTGGTATCGTATGCTGAATAAGAAGAAATGTAAGAAAATGTAACAAAAATGTAACTTAAGTAACTTGCTAGTCATGTGTTTGAATGTGGAGAAATGACAGGAGAAAATATCATGTGTATCAAAGTCACAGGATTTAGCAGCAGTCTCGTCTGTGAAAGCAAAGTCACTTGGCAGCTATTTCCTCTGTGTCTCCAGAAGTACCTCCAAATTTGCACCAAGTGGTAGAAGCAGAGTTACGCAGCTACTTAACTGCCCCAACGATTGATATAAGCACCAGGTTTACTTTCCCAGGTTGAGCAGGTTGGCTTGCCAATACCTGTGTGTTCCTGCCACAAGCACACCGTCTGAAAGACTCTTCAGTGCAGCAGGCAATATAGTAACTTGTCAACAGTCATGCCTCAAACCAGAGAGAGTGGATATGCTGCTCTTTTTGTCAAAACATCTTTAAGCACATTACCCTGAACAATTTAAATGTGAATGTTTTCTTGTTGACCTTCTTGGCTTCAGAATTATTCATGTTCTTTGCATTTTAAAAGGCAAAAGCGTTTGTTGTTGTATCAACCTTAATGTAGGTTATGCCATTTAAAAAATGGCAACAATGTTTATAAGGTTTTAAATAAACAGTACGTTTAAAAGAGGTTTTAAATAAACAGTATAACAGTGTAGCATACTTTGTGATTATGCTTGGTCTTTCTTCTGTGCTGTTAAAACCACCACATTAAACCTGTAGGTCTTTTATGAAATAGTAGTAAATCGCAAATCACAATTTTGATGTTCATCCTCTCCCTCGTGCCTCGGCGTGCTCTCCATTGGGCTCAACCTCTCTGGGCTGCAGGGAGCCAACGAAATGTTCAACCTCAGCGCCTTCTACACCAGTTTCCGTCTTACTTTTGGCCATGCTACCTCACCTCTCTCCGTCCCTGATCAGCTGGTCTGCTTAAAAAAAGGCAAACAGTCCATAAGCTCATATGCACTCCAGTTTCGTACCCTCGCAGCTGCAAGCAGATGGAACGACAAAGCCCTTCTTACTGTTTACCGTCGAGGTCTATACTGAATTCAAACTTGTCTGCTGGTCCTATACAATGACACCATGGGCTTGGGAAACTTCATACACAAATGTATTCCTGTCTGTGGATAAATCAAATGCTGTCTCCCAGCATTTATCCGCTTGCAGCTCCCCCCGGCCTCACCACTCCGAAGAATCACTATCCACATCGTCTGAACCTGAGCCCATGCAAATTGATCATGCCAGTTTCTCACATCAAGAGCGGACATGTCACCTTTACCAGCAGCTCTGTATCTACTGTGGAGACAGTGGACACCTAATCGCCCGTTACCCCTTCCGTCCTGCTCACCCAGTGGTAAGTTCCATCCAGCTTCTTCTGCAAGTGGGTAATTTGACTAAAATTCCTGTCATTCTCACCTCTAACACCTCCTCTAACCTCCATTGACTCCGGGTCTGCGGGTAACTTAATCTCCCCAGAAGCCCTCCGGCGACTAAGTCTCTCCAGTCAATTGCTGGGGACCATGTATTGCATCCATACTATCCAGGGCAAACCGCTGGGCTCAGTACCGTCTTAATGCGAGTGGGCTGCCTCCATTCTGAGTGTGTCCAACTCCTGGTTCTGGAACACTCCACCTCAGATGACATCCTAGTGTCCCAGGACCACACAGGGGAATTTATTGCGCAAAACCTGACTGATGCCCTGGTCTCATGGGTCTGAATGAAAGCAACTAAGTCTGCATCACCACTGACAGCGGGCGAATATAGTAAGAGCCACGTCACTTAACACATGCACATATTGTGTTTCTTTAACACTTGCTATTTTAAGACAAAGAAGAAACTTTTGTTTACATTTTTTTGGTTTTGACTGCTAAAACTAATATAATTTGCCTTAATTATGTGGATAAATAAAAAACTGGTTAAATGTAAACTTCTACTTGTCTTTTTTTTTAAATAAAGTTAAACAAGTCAATAATTATCGATACCGATCAATATAAACTATTATATCGTGATAATTTTTTTGGTCATATCACCCAACCCTAATTCTGGATCCCTCCCTCCTCCTCGAGTTCCACCAAACTGCCCCAACCATGTCCACTCCGTCACGTTTCCAGTCACCAGAGTTCTGATTGCTATCATGCGCTACACATCATCAAACCACAAACCTGTTCCTCATGGGCTGCACTGTAAATGCAGTCTTGGAATTTTTGCAGGCTCGTTCCTCTGCAGGACTTGCTTACTTCACGTAGGTGGATGTCCTAAAGGTTGACACCCTTGGGTTACATGTTTCCTCCAAGGTGCACTGAAGCTGAGGTCCCAGGTATGATCTTTTGTCCCACCTTTGGATCTGGCTGTCGTTTTTAAAGCTCTTTGTGCTCCACCTTTCGAGCCCATTGAGGAAATCTCTGATCATCTGCTATCAATTAAGATGACATTTCTGTTGGCCATCACGTCTCTGAGGAGGGTGGGTGACCTTCAGGCTCTCTCTGTAGCGCCTTCCTTGTTAGGCCTTCAATACCATCATGCCTGATCTTCTCACAGTCTGTCAGTGGATCACCAGCTTCCTGACAGGCAGGCAACAGCAAGTGAAGCTGGGAAAACTCACATCCAGGTCCCTCACTACCAACACGGGCACTCCTCAGGGGTGAGGAAGGGGTGACTTTGCCAGCTGAGGAAGTTCAACCTGCCACAGAAGCTGCTGAAACAGTTCTACTCAGCCATCATCAAGTCTGTCCTGTGCTCATCTATAACTGTCTGGTTTGGGTCAGCTACCAAATCGGACATCAAGAGACTACAATGGACAGTCAGGATGGCTGAGAAGATTATTGGTTCCACCCTGCAAGATCTCTACAACTCCAGAGTGAGAAAAAAGGCTAAGAAAATCACTTTGGACCCCACACACCCTGCCCACTCTCTCTTTGAACTGTTGCCCTCTGGTCGACACTACAGGACACCGACCACCAGAACAGAGAGACACAAGAACATCTTTTTTCCACAGGCTATATTCAGTCTGAACCATTAGAACAATAATATCTAAACATTACAGTTCTGTCTAAACATTACAGCTCTTTCTAAACATTACAGTTCTGTTAAATTGGACTATTTATTTATTTATTTAATTTTTATTTATTTAGTTAGTTATATTTTGTCTTATGTCTGTACTTTTTTGCACTGGAAGCTCCTGTTGCCAAGACAAATTCCTTGCTTGGCAATAAAGCTCTTTCTGATTCGGATGTATGTAAATGAAAGTAAGAAGAATTTAAATGCACACTCATGCATGTTTATTAAAGCAAACAAACAAAAGATTATTTCTTAAGTTTATATTAAGAAAACAAGTTATTCACTTATTTATCATTAATTGACCACCAACAATCACAAACATTGGTCCATATGGTTTAAATGTAAAATTTGGTTTGAGTTTTTCTAATAAATAAGATGATTAAATTAATGTTTATTTGAGCTTGATTTAAACTTAAAGGGGACCTAGAGTCAAAATCCATTTTTTCTAGTCTTGGCGGAAAATGGCAGTATACCAGCCTAAAAGAACATAGGAAAAGTTCCAGACATTTTGAACCACTCTAAAGCATTTAAATTTATGTTTTAAAAATGAGTGCCTGATAACGGCTCAAGTTGGAAAGCTGGGGCTTATTGCGCAATAAGCCTCTCACTCACCCCCCTCCTCACGAAAATGAAACGTAACACGAAAACATAGTTTGCATAGACCCATCCCCCCAAACGGCCCCGCTCCCGCTAATGTTATTGCGGCAGTTGCTGTTGTAAAGTTCAAGACACAATGGCGACTTGCGTTCATAGGTGTGCTGCTCTCCCCGGCTGTACAAGCAGTGTTCAAACCTTTCATCACCTCCCCGACGAAAGAAATGGCCGTGATGCACGTCTACGGTTTATTTTTAACCAGATCCCACGACATTTAGCTGCGGGTTATTACTTTGCTCCGTTAATTTTACATCGGACACGATGGACAGTTTTACAAACCTGCCGCCGTCTCTCAGCGTCTGATGCAACCACATTACAAGCTGTAAGTATTACATTGTTAGATTAGATTTTTGTTTTAAATTGTTAAAATTAGAACATATTTGTTTTGATGTGTGTACGGCTAGCGTTTCAATGTAAACAAACGTTAGTAGCATCCATAGATTTAGCGCCTTAGCACAGATAACAATATAAAAACACAAGAGTAACTTCTCAAGGGAGGATACAAGGGAGGCTGTCGGACGGATCCTCAGGAAACCCAGCCGAGGGGAATAACACTTGGACCACAGCACCGAAACAGAGTTAATTCAGTGTCCCAGTTTCTGCAAGAATATAGCCTTGTGATTGTAATTGAGTTTACTGTAAAGAAGTTTATATTATTTATGTTTATATTATTGAGATTATTATTTTATATTTTTTATGTGTTTAAAATTTCAAGATAATCTTCACTGTTATCCTGTTTGTCAATCAATTGTATAATTGATTGTTTGCCCATAATTGTATTCTGTTTAGAATGAATTAGCACTCAGTTTTGTATTCATATTTATTATACATTCAGAGCAGCTTCACTTCCATTTAGTTTAACACCAGTCAAGTCACGGCCAGCAAAAAGCCTTCATCTTGAATTTGAAGAGGACTCTGAATATGTTAAGATGAAACTCTGCATTGCCTGCAAGACATGGGGAGAAAGGAGAATTGCATTTAGTAAATTTGTTATTGCAGTGATGTACTTTCTTACTCTCTTTATTCTGTTTTGTTCAGCCAAATGTGGATTAGTCCCTCATTACGCCCTGCTAGTCAATGGGTCACCTTGGGTCTATCTGTCCCTTTCTCTGAGTCACAAACGGCCATGGTATATGTTAAAATAAATATAGTATAAATATATGCATGTTATATATATTGTTATACGTTTATGTTCTCGTTGATTGTTACTCATTATGGCAGTGACTGTATGGCTCCGGCGAATGTACAGCATTAAATAATGATAAACTTTTGGCCCAATTATACTGTCATGCTCATTAATTTTTGTTTACACTGTGGCTCAAATCTATTTGACAGTTCTGTTTTCGTTTCGAACGGGGTAGATGTGCACCGTCAGCCCAAGATTAACACCCAAACCTGAAGCCTCCGTTCATAAACAGTATTTACATTAAACTATAGTTAGTATAAAGTCTTGATTCATGATGATGTAAAGGATTAATGTCCAAATAGATGTAGTGGCTATAACTTTACTATGGCGGGAGAACTTTGTGGGCATGTAACGCTGAAAGTGTTCAAACAAACATTCCAAATAACTTCCCATTTTGAAACATGTAAATCCTGCCTTTGATGAACAGGTTCTTCCTCTTATTCAGTGTCTCCTCTGGTTCGCAAACATATAAGGCTCAGGCTGAATCTGCGCCATAGCTGTCGGTCCGTGTGATCGTGTAGTAAATGGTTCCGCATTGTGCTCAGATGCCAGGAGACAACGTCACATAATTATTCTTACGTGTGGCACGTAAGGCAGTCAATCAGCGTGAAGCGCTCCGCATATCATTATAAGGTTGTCAGAGCCCCTCCAGCGGCGCAGAACGCTCAAATTTATGGAGTCAGATTAGTCTCAAAATTCCAAATATATATATTATGATCCACAAATAAATGTAAAGCGATTGACAAAAACCTAGCATATTCACGAAATAAATAAACTGAGGTCCACAAATAAATCTTAGAGTTCCACAAACATGAATTAAATTCACAAATAAGTGAAATTAAACTTGCAAATAAAAAACATTCACAAATATATTTTTATTCTACAAACACAACTACAAAAACATTTGTGGATAGCTCTCTGCGCATGTGTGGATCGCCGCACACATTTGTGGATAGCTCTCTGCGCATTTATAAATCGCTGCGCGTATTTGTGAATTTTGAGACCTTTCAAGCGTCAAGACTCGCCACTAATCCACAAATGGACGGACTCCACCCACCTTCTACTTAAGCCAATCAGATACCGACCACATGGGCCAATCGTAGCACATTCTCGCTCCAACCAATCACGTTTTGCCTTACAATCTGCGAGGGAACAGACGACCAATTAACCGCCTCTTCAAAATGGACGAGCACGAGAACGGGTGAGTAGTTAAAAACGAGTAGTTATGTGTAATTCAAGTGTTTCCTGTATAAATACTGAGTCGGTGCGTGCGTGTTTATATAAAACTGTATTCTATAAGTATTATAATGCTAAATGTTAAAACATATTTACAAATAATTTTATATGTAATTAAATGACCAACAAGAAACAATGCTCTACTGAGCCACAGGAACACAGAAGAACCACATTTTTTTATAAATAATAAATAAATAATAGTGTTATTTTGCGGTAGCAACTCTTTCGCGACCCGGCGGTCGGGGACCCCTGCTGTAGAAACTTTCCTGGTCAAAACTAACAGAAGATGATGTTGACGATGATGAGGGTATCAACCGTTGAGAAGTTGACTCTCATTTCTGGCTATATGCGAACTTTTATTGAGGAAGAGCTTTTTCACTATTGAGGATGCATGTTTTCTGCCAATCTGACATTTTAAGTTAGTTTCTTTTAAGCACAAATGTACAAGCTTACATGCATACCAGCAACCGAACCCTGATAATTGTAGAACACACAAACAAAATCTGCAAACTCACCTTTTCTATGCTGAATACTTAGAACTACCTTAGAAAAAAAGTGATAGGTATTTAGCAAAATGTGTTTTTCCT
>JBAJNP010012898.1:0-12781 GCA_036877545.1 Yasuhikotakia modesta | reverse complement strand
GAATCAGAGTGCATCTATTTACGTGGCTGTAGACTTGACGTTAAATCTTTTAAGATAAGATAATAAACCAGCGCAGGAAGTATTTAAATATTCTCTCAATGTGCAGTCATTTTTTCATTTTGTCCACCATAATCTCGCCATCACTGTATCTTTTTATTTTATGCCACAATTTATATTGTAAATAGGTAGTTCATATATATTTTATACTAAAAAATGCTGCCAACCATAACACTGAATATGATCACAAAATATCATACGGTACCACATTCACTCACCGCCGCATCTGTGGTACTTTTTGTTAGCAGAATCAACTAAATCAAAAGTAGAAGCTACATGTTCATTTCTAAAATCTAATTTTGAAGTTGAAGAACATCTTCAAACTTACAATCAGATAAAGAGTTTGTACTTATCAAGTTATTGGCCTCAGGAAAATCTGTATCCTGTGGGGATGATGACAATTACTGGAGTTTAGAATGTGAAGGAGGCTGGAGTTCTTAAGTGTGATGGAAACTTTATTTAAGAGCAGTAACTACCTCCATCATTATTGGTACAAGCATACTGTTAGTCTTTGAATAGTCCTAATGTAAGAGTAGCAATATCAATTTGTGACTGTATGTGCACTTTAGCTATACAGACAATCAATAGCACTCTATGATAACACAATTACAAGACTGCAGCTGAGATGAAGGAACAAACCTGTTTAAACCAAGATCATATTGGATCAATATTCATTCCTAAATGACTTACAGTATTTTAAGGGTCTGCTGGTGCATATGGTAGAACGTAAAAAGAAACGTTTGACACAGGCTGCGTCAAATGTGGACAATCGTGATATTAACTTTGAAAGGAAGCATAAAAAAAGCTTCGCATACCTTTGACATGATTTTCTTTTCTGTTTTAAGCATGCTTCACTGTTTTAATGCAAGATGCAGTCCAACGTTACCTGCGGCATCAGTTTTCACTCAGTCTATCACACATATAGAAATCCTCTAATGATTAAATCATAGTTCAGTACGATTCTCTGCTGATGTCACTTCCTCTGCCAAACGCTGTGAGGGGATGTGAATAGACACATTAATGGGGCATGAAACAATACAGCGTGTGTTCTGTGCGTGTTTCTGCACTTAAAACGTCGTGTCGCCACATGAAGAAAAGAAATTCCGGCATGTTAAACTCAATTTCCATAAGTTACTTCAATTTTTTATACCATGTGCAAATATTGAGTGCTCTCAGTAACAATGCTGAATATTTTGCAGATTTCAGCCCATTTCTCTGAGTATTTCTGACATTTATTGCATCTAAAGCTGAAAGCAATCTTTGTCTGAGTGAATAAATACAAGAGCTCGTTCGAGGAGGGAACAGCTGATTCTCTTTTTCCAGTCCGTGGAAATGTCTAGTTTAGAACATAATGGCTGTATTTCCAATAATGTGCCATCCTGAGAAATCTAAAAATGCAAATATAGTGGCTGTTAATGGGATCCAAAATGTATGTGTGGAAAAAGCCACATTTGTAAAAAACAGATTTGTGGAGGCTGGGTTCAGTTGTTTATGTATTTTCTCAGAAATGAAATCAGAAATCTGACATCCTTACATTGCTCTCCCACATCCTTACATTGTGAGCCACATTTGTGCATTTTACATGTTTAGGTCACATATTTAGGCAAGAGTTTTTTATTTAGCTGATTGATATTTTAGACACAGGTTAACACTTTCACCAAAGAATATACATGCCAAATTTACCTCAATAAAACAGCTACAGAGTTAAAAAAATGGAATTGGATAAAGATTACTGATAAAAAATGTGTACCTTAAATTCACTGTAAGATGTTTGGATAGAAGCGTCTGCCAAACGAATAAATGTAAATGTAGCTAGCAGGTGGAATTTAAGACCTTCTCAAGTTTGTTGTGTCTCTTTGTTTTCTAGTTTGTGAAGCACAACCACTTCGGAGGCAGAAGGTTGAGCAGAAACAAGAACAAGAATAAAATCAGAATAAATTCAATAAAGGTTTCAGCACCTTCAGAGCTCAGACCCTTAATTAAAGAGGCTGTCTGGTGTGAAACAAAATCAGTCAACATTATCTCTGAGCAAAACAAGCAGATATTAAGATGATGTGCATATTGCATGAGGCTAAAAATAAGTCATTAAATGAATAGAGAGAGATGGATTTCATTTATTATCACTGAATAATGTGATCCTCAAAATAGTTGAAATCACTCGCACATGAAATAATAAAGTTTTCAGTATTTGCATGACAAAATAATAACAATTTAGCTTTTAGCCGCTGAGTTTCTTTTTTGAGCTACCCTTTAAACAAACGGTTTGCTTTGATGCTGTAACTTCTAACACTCAAAGTAATTATAGCGTTTTAATGACCTGGAAGATTTCAATGGCAGACTTTCTAAGAATACCACAGACCAAAACATTGGTAGAGTTTTATTTCATGTTATGTTTATATAGTGCGGCATATATAGCACATACAGCATATATACTGGTTAATGCAGGATAATATAGTGGTGTAGCGGTGGGTGTTGCTAAGGCTGAGAGACATTGTTTGCCCTGTATAGATGGCAAGAAGCCATTTGCTGGTGATCTGGGAGCAATATTCTTGTTCCCTCAATAATAATGGAGGCTTTGGTTTGGAGTGAGGTGGTAATTTTGGATCATCGGGCCAAGGCAATTATATAGGAGAACAAGCCCTCCAGAGTGGCTTTGTATGGACTTTCCCTCTTTAATCCACCTTTGTGCTGGAGCTAAATCTTCTCCGCTGAATGAACGGCAGTAATTATAGTTGTCCTAACATTTTTCCTCTTTATCATTGTGTTGTTATATTACATCAGAACTGATGCTGAATAAACTGCTCAAACTCTTTTAAACTGCGCTCAGGATGGTCCTAACATACAGCGGCCTCAGTAGCATTTGAACACTTAAATCAAACTGAGCATGAATGTCATTTCATTAGATGGCAACGTTAAAAAGCAAGTGACATCTGGAAACTGATTATGCTGTATGCCAACTTTAGCTGTTTTTGCAACGACTTTTGATGTCAAGGTTATTTTTAGTACAATTTTAGAGCCATTCAGTGTGCTAAACACTTTTGGGGGCCACAGTACAAAATCAAACAGCATTTATGTTTTAAAATGAATAAGTCAATTAAAAAAAATCCAGTCTGTAAATTCTAAACCATAATTCATCAAACATACTGTAATGTACTAACTGCAGTAACTGTAGGTTGAACTTATCTCTGTTTCTCCTGGTTCGCTGTGGAAACACCTACACAGCACTCTGGTGATCTCCTGACTGCAACAGTAATTAAGCATCTCTGGTTGCCATGGCCACCTGACCTCCTGTGCACCCTCAGAGAGACACGCCACCTGAATAGGACCATCATGGATTTAAAACAGAAGATTTCACACAGTCTCTCTGAAGTCACGAATCTACCAAATAATTCATAGCTTTCCAGAGCGCAACACATTCCCGCGGTCATGTTATGATCTTCTGATCTGAAGGTGTCGTGCCATTAACATGCATGCAATAGATCTACCGTACGTCTCTCTCAATGAGAAAAGCTCACCTTTTCTACTGTTCCAAGTAGAGTAACTTAACTTCTCTGTCATGTTTCATTATTGCTGTTTCCTTTAATTTCCCAACTAGTGACTTAAACATATTTCACATCTCTGAAATTCTAAATCAACTCTTTTGAGAAACCATTAACTATATTATAGTTCCTACAATTATACTATTAATAAAAAAAAACTGTTGAAAACTTATACTGTTAAATAATTATTTTGTTATTTCTGTCTTGTCTTTGAATCAACACACCAAATGTCAAGCGCTGGGAGAAGGATCATGATTTTGATCAATACATGATTCTAAGCCTTTCTAAGACTATGAGCGCAAGACAGATTCAGCAGAGATGCTGACGATTCTAAGATGTGGCTCCATTTGCTATAGCGACTACAAGATTTTTCCTGCTGTCACACCAACTTGGATTCAAGCTGAGAGCTACACAGTCTGTTTCCTTCACAACTGGAAAACAGTCACACACTTTTTCACCTGCTGCAACTGTTTATTGCTGGCATGAACCTTTTAGACTCAGTCCAAAATGACACCTGTGTGTTGGTAGCATTGGTAGCATCTGGTAGCATTGTGACATCTATTTTCAAGACATCTGATTGGCTGGATGATGACAAGCCCCACCCCCAGATGGATGTGATTTGATGTGTCATCTTTGTGCCTCATACAGGTTTATCAGTCATATTTACAATAAAATACATTTGACAGATCACTGGGCCTTAAAAATATGACAATGCTGTTGGCACCACAAGAATGACTCAAGCTCAAGACCCATGTTAACTAGCCAAAACTTGACCCATTGGACCATACAAACCGAGATCACAAAGTGTTAACCTAAATTGGCCTAAATTGTTTTCTCAATTAAGAGATTTTTATATTTTTTGTATTTGTTGTTGTCTGTGGTGAAGTAAGGTCTTCATAATTCACTTTGAAACTCAGAAGTTGTCATTTATTTACACTGAATAATTTCACTCAGACACTGATTTCATTTTGATGAAAGTATGAAAGCGTGTGGATCTTCAACTCCTGATGTTTAAAACCACACTTCCAGATTTAGATGTTAGAAATGTTATGCTTACATGTCAACTTATAAAGTTTCCCTTCAGCATGTTCAAATAAAGGAAGTTGTTTGAAAACTTTCTAAGAAAAAAGTCAGGCAAAAGAAAAAATAACTCTTAAAGTTAGTTACAACAACTTTTTTCTTTTTGTTTGCAAGCTTTGCTTTTACAAGCCCCAGATAAGAACACAATCGATCCTACAAAGACCTTGAGAAGGGTGGACACCAACATATATTAACCCTGAGAAAGAGTGTGAAGAAAAGGCCCTCCAAAAACCCAAATTACAATAATACAGAAAATAGATGTTTCACACTCATAAATATAAGGATAATTAGCATTTGCCTTTCATGGGAACTCAACACTAACATGACGCCCTCAGCATGACTGTGTCCACAGCACATGTGCATCTAGTCCAAACCTGATTGCGTGACATCAATCAACATGCATGTTGGCAGAACCTGGAAACTATGAAGGGCGCATAAACACATGGTTTTATAAATCACTGGCTGATACTGGCCAACCAAACAATCTATAAGCAGATGCACTGTGGAAGCAATACTTTAGATGAATCTTTTTGTGGCTCACAATCTGTAAGTTACTTTTATTTGCTAAAGGAATAAATGTAAATCAATTGTGGCCACTTTAAGTTAGAACAGCCATTTCCAAAGCTGTCCTGCTGGTCCATGTGATCACAGTATCTCATTTACAGTACTGTACTGTAAATACAACAGGTCTCTTTCTTTCTGAAATGGTCGTATGGTAAAATTGACAACTAATCTATTTTTAATAAGGTGAAGAAATTTCAAAGCCTTTTCAAATCACATGATCAATGATGTTGACCCAAAGCTCATTAAATAGTGATTCCAGAACAGTTCTGAAGTTCTGTTTCATTTTCACAGGCTCACTTCTCTTGGGTCTCCTGTCCACAAGCTCTTTGAGATCTTAGTGTCCCTCACTGGTTATCCTGCTGATAAACATCGCAGGAGTCTTCATACAAAAACCTGCTGCAATGCTGTACCTCCTCCTGGGTGATTCATTACCAAACACTGTGTGCTATAAATTAAAACAAGATTATATATATATAAGATATATATAAGATACGAGCAGCTATGCTATATCATGAATAAGTTACAGCTGAAGGGGTTGCAGGCAATACCCAAGCTTCAATACCTTACTGTATTAAAGAAAAAATACGACATATGTATCAATAAAACTTTCATGAGGTAAAATTACTGAAAGCCTTCCTTGCACTGCTTAAAATCCTCTCTGACACTGTGAACAGAAACATTATGTTTCTAGGTGTGCTAGCCGTCATGTCACGGAGCTCAAACGAAAGCTGTGTCAATACTTTATGTGTAAACAACATGACACTCCGCACACAAATACAGCTGCGTATCTCACAATGAGAAATCTTTTGTCTTCTATCTAGTTAGAAACTCTCTGCGCTACATGTTTATGTTGGTGAGGGTGCTGGGCTGAACTGGAACTCAGGCTGGGAAATCACATGTTTATTCAGACCATCGTATGCACCTACATCACAATTAGAAACCGCTGACTCTTCTTTTTTACATTTTATTTTAATTGTATTCTTAACCTGTCACCTCTGTTATGAACAGAACTGTCTGCAATTTTCAAGTTTTACATTGGGACAATACAGCATTTGGGACAATTTATAAACTTAAATAAACCTAAATACTTATTGCTTTAATATAGACAGAAACAGACCTATAAGTCACATGTCCAGATCATTAGAACTTTTTAGATGTTTCTGCTGAAGACCAACATGCGAAATACAGACACGGACAAACAAAAATACACATGTATAAAATGAATGTATATGCTTTATATAGACCTTTTTTCAGTAAGAAAATAATTGATTATTATTAAAACATTTGTTTGGTTAAATCTTAGATAACCTGAGCACAATTTGAGACGTTGTTGAGATCTCTTCTTAAAGTAGACACAGACATTAGATCACTTTCTCCTCAGCGAAAAATAAAAAAGCATAAAGTCATAATTGCTGTGTACAGTTTTTTATTCATATAACCTCATTGTCTAGGAGAAATAACTGTGACTGTAACTTTCTTTTAGGATTTCATAAGTGCATCAATGATGCTTTGAAACATTGCCTACACTGTACATACTGTACTAAAGAGTACAAGCTGATTTTAACAGGTGATGTTGTGAGGCACGGATCGGATTGTTCTCTTTAATTTAATCTGTAGAGTGAGGAAGTCGCTCCCATACTCCACTAATGACACTTTTATCAAGACTGCAAGTGTCAGATTTTCTGCGCTAGACACTTGAATGTTGATCGTGCTGATACACCTTCAAAGGCGTGAGGAAAAGCGGCAGATCCATTTAGAACCACAGAATTTATTTTCACCTTCACGGTTCTAACTCTGTGTTCGACTCTTCAATGCTAAAACAGATTAGCTTAAGGGTTTACATCTCATGCACACTTTTAACTAAATGCAACAACTTTTTGGTTTTCATCAAACCTAATAATGTTTCATCAAGAAGCTAAAAACATGTATTGGATTTATTTAATAGTGTGGATGGAAAACATCAGGGACCTACATTTTATTGACATGATAATATTGCAACATTCAGTGTACTGTGATTTACTGTGATATATATTACAATCTGTTACTTATTGTGTGTCATATATCTTTATTGGACTTGTGTGAGTTGCTTAACAAGTGTATTGCTCCACAACAGAGGCACATAAATAAACTACATCAGAGCTATTACGACAGCTACACCAGAGAGTTACGACAGACGCCTCTCTCACAGGCTGGGGTGTGATTCTCAATGGCCGCCCAGTCAGTCATCTGCATCATCATCTCATGACACATAAATTGACTGAAAATTGCTTCTGGAATTTAAGCAGTTCTGTCTACATCTCAACATGTTCATCAATATGGAAAACATCATAGTGTTTTTTTTTTATAAAATAACCAGTTAGGGCTGTTCACACCCCTGTTCAGGCTGGTGCACAGATCCTGCTCTGGGCAGAGACCAGAAGAGGATTTCTCACCTCTAAGGAGTTGCACCATTGTCGCCTCTTTGTGTAATGGTGTGAGCGCCAGTTCCAGTTCACTGCCCTGTTGGTTCAGTGCTGAAGTTCTTTCCTCTGTGCACACTTGTTAGATTTTACAGTTTAGACTTTAGACAGGGTTGATTTTCTTTTTGGACGTTTGACTCTCATTTTTTATACTTATTTATTCACATAAATAGGATAATGAGGTATAACATGCTAGTCTGATGGATGTAAATGTGTAAAACACAAATAAATCAATGCTCACAAAAGCATTGATTTACATTTACTCATTTGGCAGATGCTTTTATCCAAAGCAACTTATAGTGAATTGAAGGTATACATTTTTATCAGGACTTGCCTTCCCCTGGGATTGAACCCACAACCTTTGCAGCGTTAACACAATGCTCTACCAGTTGAGCTAACAGGAAGGCTGCACACATTGATGAGCACAAAATCTAAACTGTATACCAAAGAACCAAACATGGCTAATGAAACAGATGCATGCAGGTCCGGTCACTGGCTGAACTCCTGTGCACATCACCTTTAAATTCAACCACAACCAATCATACATTTCACTGCTGGATGTATCCTGCATCAAACATCTGGAATCTCAAACAATGTTAGTAAAACATGGGGATTCTTTGAAATTAAATGATAATCTAAAAAACAACAATCATCTGTTCACATCTGTTTTCTAGGAATTTGATTTGAGATGTTTAGAAACACTTTTGAGATTTACTCAATAACATCTCACTGAACACACTTTTTTGGCCAGTTTCATTTCACATGCATGCAGCACAGGTAACACACATTATTTCTGTCAAAGTTGAGTGTCTGTGTGTCTGTGTAAGGTTGAGCGTCTGTGTGTCTGTGAAAGGTTGAGTGTCTGTGTGTCTGTGTAAGGTTGAGCGTCTGTGTGTCTGTGAAAGGTCGAGTGTCTGTGTGTCTGTGTAAGGTTGAGTGTCTGTGTGTCTGTGAAAGGTTGAACTTCTGTGTGTCTGTGTAAAGTTGAGTGTGTAAAACACAAAAGAAGAGGATTTTTCCTTCGTGTAAGGTTGAGCATCTGTGTGTCTGTGTAAGGTTGAGCATCTGTGTGTCTGTGAAAGGTTGAGCATCTGTGTGTCTGTGAAAGGTTGAGCGTCTGTGTGTCTGTGAAAGGTTGAGCTTCTGTGTCTGTGTAAGGTTGAGCGTCTGTGTGTCTGTGTAAGGTTGAGCTTCTGTGTGTCTGTGTAAGGTTGAGCATCTGTGCGTCAGTGAAAGGTTGAGCGTCTGTGTGTCTGTGTAAGGTTGAGCTTCTGTGTCTGTGAAAGGTTGAGCTTCTGTGTGTCTGTGTAAAGTTAAGTGTCTCTCCACACACTTTTGTTTCATGCTGTTTTTCCTTCTGTGTTGTTTCACAGTCTATTATTATTGGTGGATAAAATGAGCTCTGAGATTGTTTACACTTCTGTTGACTTCACCAGATGATGCATAACTGTGCGTTGCAAATAAACAAATATTTGTTCAGGATGTTGACATTATCTTCATGTCTCCTGCTTCCTGCCAGCCTTAAAGTAAAAGTGACACATTTGTCAGGTATTTTATAATAACTTATACCTGAAATGTGTTAACCCATGTCGGCGAGAAATGAACACACACATGGAGCAGTGGGCAGCACTTTGGACCAGAACAGAGGAGCTGTGCTAATTTTTATTTTGCGTTAGACTGATAAAGGTCTCTTGTCAAATATAATTGCACCTCTGGGATGCCGGAGAGCCTTTGAGACTTGAGAAAATTGTGTCGTGAACCATTAGCTGTAATGAAATTCAAAAAAATTGAATATATAAAGAGCTGTCGTACGTTTGCTTCTAATGTGACAGTCAAGAGGAATAATATGTTGCAATAACGCACATCAAAACACACATGCAACCCTGTCAGTACATTTAGAGGGATTAAAGCATGTGTTTCAGTAGAAGTCCTGTTGTCACCCAAAAGCATTGCTCTCTCTGTTAAGGATTCTTTGATAAATGTGCTCTTACACCGCAGGGGCATCCAATTAATTCCCTTAATGACATCAGACAGTAATAATGGCAGTGGAGCCCGAAACATAGAAAGTAATTTTGGCCCTTATTAAGGCTAATGGTTTAACCTTAGCCATGCGTGCTAGTTAATTACAAAAGGGAACACTAACAATAAATAGGAGGCAGTCAAGCCACACACTCTGAGGATTTATGGGATGCTTAGGGATTTTACTTAAAAACGAAATAAGTTAAAGTGTGTCTGAGTTTGGTAATTGTGTTAAATATCGATCCCCTTCTAAAGACATTTCTTTAACCATTTCTGGTGCAATACTGCCATCTTTTCTTAATTAAAAAAATCCACTATTCTTAAAGGAATGCTTCACCCAAACTGTTAAAAAACTGGCCTTTAAAAAATGAATTAAACACAAAAAAGACACCAAACTATATTTTTGGTGTTCTATGGTAAGTCAAACAAATAAACAGAGTTTTATAAACCAATAGATGTTCATACAAGGACCCTGAAGATTAGACTGAGGAGATTAGCCTCCGTGTGGATCGTATGCTAACATTTCTTTAAAACTTGGGTTTCAAACTTCAGGAACTTTGGTCCCAGAACAGTGTGAAAGAGAAGCTTCTGTCTGGCGCTCCGTAGGTTATTTCACATGCCATCAATTCCCAATCCGGTATCGCATCTATTATTTATGTCGGCCTTTGACTCATTTTTTGCTCATATTTTGGAAATGGGAATCTTTGCTTCTGTTATGGTCCCAAATATAATCTGATTAGCTGGTGGTTTTATTGCAGCTGTCCAAACAACGAGTTACATAAATCTTCCAATGCCTCTACATTGTAATACATCTGCAGGGCCTGATCAATAACTTTATTTTAAGATGAATTCAGTAATTGTTGTTTTATGTTGAGCCGGCTGAAACAGCAGTCAGCAGCACAGAAAAGGAAATTCAGTTACCGATGCCAAAAATATGATTCGTTCAGCTGGCCTTGACTGTTTTTTCCCACAACAGAAATGAACCATAGAGACAAAGCAGTTGCTATTTGGCCTGTCACATGGTCTCAAAATGGTGGACACCACGAGGAGATCGTTTAATGTAAAATAAAATAGCTAAGCTACTGAAATGACCAATTAAAGTTGGCAAAAATTACAAACTTATCTCCTTTTCTCATGTGCAAACATAATTGTGAACATCTTTTCTAATATTCATTTATTTTATATGTTTATAAGAATAAATGACTATTAGAGTTCATTTTTAAGATGCTTAATAAAATTTCACCAGATTTTAGATAGAAAATTGTACTGAAGAAATAATAGTTACTCAGATGTAGTTTGGTAATGAGTTCATCCAGTAAATATGACATTAGCTTTGAGTAACTACTCTTGAGCTACTGTGAGTTAACCTTTCTTTATAATAAATCAATTGAACTATTTGCAGTGGTAAACTTATCTGCAATGTTTGTGGTTTGCTTGTTAATGAGATTTCCTAATGAAAATAAACTAAACTGTTTAATATGCAGTTATATACCCATCTACAATGTTTGTGGTTTGTTTGTTAATATGATTTCATAATGAAAATACAATTGTTATCATTATTCCCAGAAAGATTTTACATTATAACGACATTGTTTCCACCGTTTGTTTTATTAAGAAGAATGAACACACATTTTATAAATACAATGTTCAATTGATCCAATTAATTTCTTTCTTCAATCTCCAATGCAACATCCTCACAAGTTCAATGTCTCTGATGCAAAATTGCAAACAAAGGACGTTTGTCTGGAACAGTATAATGCCATTCAGAGCTCTGCAAACACTTAAGATTTATATTTGGTGTAAAAAGGGGTGAGCGAGCAACTCTTGATTTGTGTTGAGTTTGAATCGTAAACCTCAATAAAGTCTGAGCAATGCATCCCAAAAACTCTGTGCAATCATTTACAGTCCACAACCACAGTGCATTTTTTGTACGTTGTGGTGCAAAGCTTGAGGCCTGTGGCGCCATTTCTAGAAAGGTAGACTTAAAAGGTAGAGTCTTCCTCATAGATTTACCAGACATTTAGATTTTGTATGGACTTTAACTTTGATTTAGCGTTTAATGTTGAAATCTCATCAGAGCAAAGACTCCTATTCCAGGACTGCAGCGTCAGCTTTCACAAGCACCCAAATATATTCTGAATCTGTGTCACATCAATGAATCATTGAATCTGGATTTCACAGCACTTATATTCCACACATGATATGTGTGGGCGGATCAGATCTTCACAGTTTGAAGACCATAAATGTTCCTGTTTGAGGAACTAAAATATGAGATGAGAAATTCCTTCTATGCATTTTTATGTGCCCATCAGATATGTCTTAAAATATGTGCAGGGCAGAAATAAAGTCAGACGGTTGGAAACAACATGAGGGCTGATAAATGCTGACAGATGTGTCATTGAGGTGAACTATATCCACTACAGGAGAGAGAAATCAAGACATCACCCCTAATTGGAGTCACAAACATCTGTTTTCTGTCATCTCTGGGCTTGCAGGCATTAGCGATAAGCAACATGGATACGTGCAGAATATTGACAAACAGAAACGGCTGTTTTGTATGAATGGAACAGACGTTTGTGCCACTGCTTCATTGTAAGAAACATGGAGTCAATTTGAAATGTCACCATCTTAGAAACAGATTTTCTTATTATTTTATTTCTTCAATTAAAATGTTTTACAATTTTAAATGGTGTTTGTTTAACTAATGGTTGGACTGCATTAATGAACTAGACAATATTATTTATGTACTAGTGATGTGTCCTGCATTCTCTGAAATGTTAAGATAATGAAACTCAAGTGATTTGATAGATCATTTTTATGCTGATTTTATGAACACATGTAGGACTTATTGTCCTTCTGGATCAATCATCTGTTCTGTCTATAGATGTGTCCCGTGGGAGTGGCCGACTGCATTTTAATTCCTCATGTGGAATGTGATACATGGTTAACCAACTATGTTGGTGCTTTTTAAAAATAAGCAAAAGTGACATATCTGTCAGGTGTCGTAAGCCTGACAAATGTGAGCTCTGCATTTTAACCCATCACCAGTCATGAACACACACA
>JBAJNP010012896.1:0-12784 GCA_036877545.1 Yasuhikotakia modesta | reverse complement strand
CACACGCACACACACATACAAATACTGCTTTAAGTAGTTCTATAAGATCCCAATGTAAATGTTCAGTTTTAAAATGGTGATTTATTGGAAGACATATGGTGAAATATCATCCTCACTTAAAACAGATATTTCTTAGAACTGTAAAGCATTGCGGTCTGTCAGGATTATGAAGCAACATGGTTTTCTGTATGTGTGGGAACAGTCACACTCTGTACATGTGCTCTTGTACCTTGGTCATGCGATTCTCCTCAAGACGTCTTTCATTAACTGCTTGCAGAGAGTTCTTTAACCTTTAACACCCTTTCGTACAATCTGAACTCTATCAGAATGGCAAAGGAGCAATAGTAACACCTGTTCCGGAATCTTCTACTCTACATTAACCACAGTAGGCTAAGCAGTTTACACCCAGCCAAGTCAGGTTACATCAGCTCTGTAATTGCTACAGTGAGGAGACCAATCGGTTGATTAATGGTTTCTGTAACCTTTATTATGTCTGGCTGTGAGGAACATTAGCTGAACTGTTAGCAATTACATGGAATTCATTTTCTATGTTTTAAATGCAAGACCACTAAAAACAACTCTAAAATATTCATACATTCAGTTCTGTCTCTAAATGATGTGTTTAGCAAACTCTTCCAAAACTCTCTTCACCACAAAAAAATAATATTTACTTTAACTGTGATTTGTTGTTTTTTTCCAAATATGTGAAATGCAAATAATGGGTTTCACATATTGGTTATGGTATTGACACATGTAAAAACATGTTTTAAATGAAATCCATGGGTCCCTAAATAGGTGATTAAAATTCAATGTCAGTTTATCATAAAGCAAGTGTAAGACTTTGTGAATACACACCTTCTAACAAAAGCAAACATACAATTCAGAGGAAGATCTACATACAACAATTATCAGCTTATTGGAAAAGGAAACAATCAACACAGAGAAGCTCTTTTGTGTGACTTAAGGAGATTAAATGATAAAAGGTAGCTTGTAGTTTCTCCTTTGCATTAGCTCTTATTACATCATGATGTGGGACAGTGAGGTCACATTTCTTCCTCAGACTGGTACTCATTACCAAACAATGTAAATTAGTTTTGATGAAATCAGCTTCAGAAAGATTATATTTCTTATCACGGTGTGAAGTGCAGGTCAATAGAACCGATTTTGTTTCTGAAAGTTGATGATGCTTCATAAATAGGGGTCAGTAGGTCTTGTTGTAATGTTACCAACTGAACGATCATAGAAAAGTTCAACACAACTGTTTATAATTTGTTTTTCATATTGGATTAAAAGCTTCTCACAACTTTACAGTCAGTCTACAGATATACAGATTTTAAATAAGATGTAAGATGTTTATTTATGCACAACTTTTTTTAAATTTAATAAAAGAAATAAACAACCCCACATTTACACATACTCCATGATTAATTTACATTAATATTTACATAAATATTGACATTTACTCATTGGAACATTAGTCAGTCGTGAATTTTAAGATGTTTGGGGATTTTTGAGGATTCATTTTTTTTGTTGTGTTTAAAGTGTTTAAAATTAAACGGCATTAGCATTTTATATCACCATCAAACACTGATTTTACTGTGTATGATATTTCATAAGGACAGGAATAAGTACAGATGATAAGCAGCGTACTGAACATCTAAGTGTGATTATGTTTCTAGTGAGGTTTTGCAATATTAAGGAAGATGATAAACAAAGCCACGTGTTGAAGAATGTTGTCCCAGAGGGGCGGAGCCAAGAGCATTTCCGGATTCTCCCCTTACAATATAAATACAGCTGCGCACTTTTATCTGCAGAGACGTTTTCACAGCATGATTTAATATAACAGCAACCACGCTAGAAATCAATTCATCAACTTTTATTTTTCTTTATTTTCTTTCTTTTATTCTATTCTTCATATCCTGAAAATGCCATTTCTTGGTCAAGACTGGCGCTCACCTGGTCAAAGCTGGGTAAAAACCGAGGATGGTTGGAAAAAAACAACAAAAGATGAGATCGAGACGAATAACAACGTTTCAGAACGGAAGAGGTCAGTTTTTAGTACTTCAATATCGGCATGTCAAATCTATGAACTGATTCGCTAATAATAACAACATCAAACAAATGGAGTACAGTTACTGCAGACGCAATATCTACGTCAAATGCATAACTGTTTTTGTACATGGAAAAATGAGTTGAGTTCAGTCACGTTGAGAAATATATCAGCACATGAAACAAACTTGGAAGGATGATGGGGATGCGGGGCTCAAATTACAGCATTGCAGTAAATAGCTGTCATATGCCTTTGTGTTTACTCGTCGTTTGACAATCACCTTGCTATTAATAGATCAACAGTTGGATAGTTCATATGCTGGAACTATATAATTCAAGTATTAAACTTAGTTTCCAAATCTTTCTTATTATTCAACTCAGAAATGAACAATGAAAGAAGTCTTCTTATGAAACAGTATGTTTGCTTTTTTTTATTGTGGCGACATATTTTAAATATAATTGTAATTAAACTAAATCTAAATATCTTACAGAAACCATATATTAATGATTTTACTTCTACTTTCAGTTACTGCAAGGAAGAATATGACAAGGAAAATTTGATGCTCACTATTAATTATGATGTGGCTGCCAAGAAGAGGAAAAAGGATCTGCTGAACAACAACACAAAGATTCATTGTAAGAGACCGTCTTTGCTACAGTAAAAATACCAGCAGTCTAATCTGTTACAGCAAATCATGTTCTGTTTTATCATTGCAGATTTTCACAGAGATAAATGGATATATGTTCACAAAGGGAGTACTAAGGAGGTAAGGCTGTGTTAATTATCTTCTCCAGTATAATAAAGAAAGTCTGTGAACACAACAGACCAGTGGTCAACTAATTCCTCTTTCATCATTTTACACAGCGTCATGGATATTGTACTTTGGGAGAAGCGTTTAATCGCTTGGACTTTTGCAGTGCCATCAAGGACACCAGGCGATTCAATTATGTTGTTAGGGTGAGTACCCCCCCCCCCCCAACCCCCCCTTTTGCAATTTAGTTATGGGAGACAAGGCAAATTGTGACAATAGCCAGGCTCCTGAGAGGAAAGGGTTAAATCTGTTTGTCACTGTCTTCATTCACTCTTATCAATTTACCAGACAAGAGAAAAGGAGAGGTTTCATAACAGATAAACAGACACCATGTTTTACTTTGTGTGTGTTTTAGCAATAATCTTACTGATAAAACAGCTAAAACAGTTTGGTTCATTGATCTTAGTTGGTTTAAAATAGTTTTCCAATTTGTGTTAGGTTGTCTAGTACTGCATACTAGGTCAGTACTGCTTGGCTTTAATAAAAGTGGATGTTCTTCCTGATTAACTTAGTACAGTGGCAATATTAAAGGTCATTGTCTAAATACGTTGAGTCATTAATACAGTTACGTTGAATGACGGGTAAATAGCAAAGGTCAAATTAAGCCAAAGTGCAATATAGTTATTTAAATTTAAGTGAATTCACTGTGATTACATTTAATTGTATCTGTATTTATTTTGGTGGTGTTTTTGTTTATCTAGACGTTTTCAGGTTGGTCACCAGCTCTGTTGAGACAGAGTAGTGTCAGGTTTATCTTGTAGTTTGTCTCTTGGTTGTCTGGCCTTGTGCTGGTGTTGTGTCAGAGCTCAATTACAGAGATCAGGTTTAGTAGGAATGGAAAAACCGTTCCATTAGACTACTTAGAATAATGCTCAACACGGACAGCTATAGCCCCTTAATACCATAGTCAGAACACCCAACTATTTGGATGCCCTTACTGTGGTAAAACTTTGGCCCAACAAGTTTTGTGAGTAATTACATCATATAAATAAGCAGACAAATAAAATAAACTCTAAGCCATTTATATTAAATCAACAGTGTTTAATCGGTATAATGTCAACATACTGTCTCATAGCAAGTCAGTGGTTTTGGTCAGAAGTTGCCTTTATGCACACAGAGAAAGTAAGAGGTTTAAGTTGGAGGCCTCATGTCCAAACATACTCCACATGAAGGCACTTGAAGAGGCTCTAACTTGATGTGTGTGGGGGGTGACACTGCTCACATGTTTTTGGGTCGAGTGTGGGTCAGCGTTGCTCCATAATGTGGGTTGTGCTCCCCTCGCATGCCCGTCATTCCACCCAGCAACACAACTCAGCTCCCACTATCTGCTCCTGGCTGTCCTAACATTTTCAAATTACCTTTTTAAATGGACGTGCTTACGGTGACTTCCATCAAAAACACTATTGCCTTTCCTCCCAAATTTCCTTTCATTGTTACCTCAAAACTGCAGATGTTTGAAGATATTCTTCATAAAATGTGATATTATTCATTAAAAGTAGTGCATTCCATTCCGGTCTGTTATGATTTGAAGGAATGAGGTTTCCTGATTAAATCTGAACTTCAAAACAACAAGACAAATAGACATAAGCCAGAGAGCATGTCTGAGGTGTTGAAGCGTTCCATTTCAGAGTCTTTGTTTTTGCCAAGACTGGAGAGAGTTGAATATAACAGTCTGTAAGTAATGTTGGAACGCAGTCTGTTAGTCTGACCTCTCAGATTTATGTGTAACATTTCAGCTGCTGGAGCTCATAGCCAAGTCCCAACTGCCTTCACTGAGTGGAGTGGCACAGAAGAACTACATGAACATTCTGGAAAGGGTTGTGCAAAAAGGTAAGCTCTCTCTCCCTTTCTCTCTTATCTCACTCATATGCTAACACTCATATTCCATTATTTTGTTAAACTGTCATTGTAAAACATTAACATTGTCTTTGCGTGTCGTATGCTTACAGAGTTTTTGCTTATGTATCCAGAAATTCTGTTTGGTTAACAAATATAAAAATTAAGATAACAAGCAAATATCTGTCATAAAAAATAGTTGTTTTGTTGCCTGTGGTCTCTCACAACAAAAACAAGTGTGGTGGACTTAAGCAGTAGCACACAGTTTATGGAAATGGAAATTTTATAATTGCCTACACTGGAAAGTTTGACCAACTTCTGAGAGCAAACAGAATCCTCAGGCATATTGTAAACCGCAAGTCCTCTCAGCTAAACAAAGATCCAGGTTGTTATGCTAAAGTAAATGTCTTCCATGAACATCATGCCAATCTATTTTAATTTCACTTTTTCTTATTCTTATTATTTATATTTATAGTGAAGTTAATGAGATAAAGTTACATTTATCTCAAGAAAGCTTAATTAGACAAAATTTCCCTTTGGGGACTATATGTTATGTCCTTATTTGTAAATAAATATATATAAATTAAGTGAATTGTTTAAAAATGGTTTCATTGAGGGTTATAAACAATTGCAATGAACTGTATTTATTAACAATAGAAGTCTATGGTATTTCCCCATTTAGATAGCAAAAGCAAATCTGTGTGCATTATAAAAAGCATTTGGAAAGTACTTAAAAATTCACGTAACATATACCAGACCCAGCCAACACATTAACACCTGTAGTGTTGTATGTCCTTGAGCCTTTTTTTAAACTGTAAACATTTACACTGTCCTGTTGCTTCTCAGTTCTGGAGGATCAGCAGAATGTTCGAGCAATTAAAGAGCTGCTGCAGACTCTGTACTCATCATTGTGCAGTCTGGTTCAGGACATGGGGAAGTCTGTGCTGGTGGGCAACATCAACATCTGGGTGCACCGCATGGAGAACATACTACAATGGCAGCAGCAGCTTAAAAACATTCAGATCAACAGGGTGGGTGTATTGCCAGTGATGTAAAAACGTCTTTATTTTCCTTAAGCACAAATTAGATGGTTTAATGATTAAGAAAGATGGTTCTGAATAACGCATGTTTAGTGAGTAATCATCTTTTGTTGTTACTGAAATAACAAAGAAATGAAAGGTTAAGCCGTAATCTAATTCGAAACTGTCCCCTTAAATTAAATTAATAATAAGAGAAGAGTGGTATACAAGTCATAACATATTCCTAACCCTTTTCTTAACATGAGCACTAAACTGAAACCTAATATCCGATTGGCTGTCAGGTTAGTAAGTTGTTTCAGGAACAACAAAGATGTTACATAATCAGATTAGATCACAAATGTGAAAGTTATTTTTTAATTTGCCCAGCCCAAAAATACAGGAATGACGTTCCTTGACCTGCCAGCGAGCTTACAGTTAAGTATCATGCATCGGCTGTCAGACGGACGAGACCTGGTCAGCCTGGGTCAGGTGTGCCCGGACCTTAATGTGCTGACAGAAGATCGCCTGCTGTGGAAGAAACTCTGCCAGTATCACTTTACAGACAGACAGGTAGAAGTTTGTGCGTCATTAAATGGAACTTTAAGTTCTTAAAGGGAAAGTTCCCCCCAAAATGGAAATTTTGGCAAGTTAATTATGACACAATTTTCACTTTTGGGTGAAGTCTTCCTTTAAGTTTATGAATCCTATTGATCTGTATACTAATAGCAAATGTGATGCCATGATTATTACCACAGATCCGCAAGCGTCTCATGGTATCAGATAAAGGCCATTTGGAATGGAAAAGGATGTACTTTAAGCTCTGCCGGTGCTACCCTCATAAGGAGCAGTACAGTGACACACTACAGTTCTGCACACATTGCCACATTCTCTTCTGGAAGGTGAGACAAAATAAATACACAGAAATTGTTCGAAATTTAAGTATCTAAAGTATCAGCCGCAAAGATCAACAAAACTGTCATTGGAAAATTACATAACAGATCAGTGTTTAAAATCATCCCCTTACATTACCTCAATTTGCTACAATAACAAGTTATAATTTGAGCTGCCCAGACCGATTTAAACAATTTAAGCTTGTCATCCATGTTAGGACAATTAATTTGCAATTTTATGTTTCAAACATAGATGGCGATAGAAAAAAAAACTTCATAATTTTATATAATTTAAGATTAAATTCTTTAAAGATTTTAATCTTAAAGTAAGTACAGCTTTATTTCTTTTACAAACCTTTAATGGCGAGAACAATAACAGTGTTATTTGTTTGCTCACTGCAGGATACAGATCATCCTTGCACAGCCAATAACCCAGAGACCTGCTGCAAGCCAGTGTCTCCACAGGGCTTCATCAACCTGTTCAAATTCTAGAGGCCGCTGCAAGCCTGCCATGTGTATATAGTGTCAATAGTGCAAAGGATTCCTGGATGACTTGAGGCAGGGAATAAATAGACTTGGTCTATAAGCAGGTGTCATATAATGTTAAAAAACTTATGGAGAAGCAAGTATGGAAAATATATGAATAAGAGGCAATATAAGAAACGTAAATGTTTCGTTGGGGGAGATATTTAAAAGGTTTAATTATAAGGGATTTATGTCTATTTATTAGCACGAATCTTGTTTACCTAATGAAAAAAGTTTAGAAGGATTAGAATATTTAAAAGGATCCTGCTGGCATAAAACATTACCTGTCACTTCTGTGAATGTAATATAGGTTTGATTTGTGGCATCTTTTGGACTGTTGTTTGGCGATAACATAGTTGTGCTTTAGCAAAAACATGCATGAAGTGGGTATGTTTACCAAAATGGCCTTTACACTGGTGTGCAATACTTTTTGTTGTTTGTTTTTCACTTTTATACATTTGATATTTTCAGTGGTTTGTGTTTTAAACATGTTTGTTTTTCTAAATACAATAAATACATGAGTACAATGTAAGCAGTTCAGAAGACTCATCTAATGTGCCTTATTAAATTTAAATAAAATATTATTAAATATTATTACAATAAAAATATATATATTATATTTTAGTTTTATTTAAAACAGTTTAGAACAAGTTTTAAAAATAAAAGCCCTCATAAAGCTGTTCCAGGGGGCAAATACTGACATTTCTATACACTATTATAAAGCCAAAAATCATGAGACGACAAGATTCACATTCAAGTACACGTTTTCTCCCTAAACAAATGTTGTACTTTAAACTGTCTCACCAATAGGGGGCTCTGCTGTACGGCCCTAACAATACAATTAAAAGAAGTTGGTGAACCGTTTAAAAATCATTTGTTAGAATGTAAGCCGAAAAGTGTAAGCTGTAAAGTTATATCGAATTCGATTAAATTATCTTAACATGCATTTTTTTCTCCTGACAAGAGGAATAATGAAGCAGCACACACTTGCATATACAGATTTGAGGACTCTCTTAGGAATTGCTCCAAAAGAACTTATACAATTTAAAATTACCCGGAATCAAACTCACAACCTTTGTGCCTTTGTGTTTAAAACCTATAGACATTCTTCTGGTTATAAAATGTTCTGGTTTGAAAAATGCTACATGAAGCAGACATTCGATGAAACAATCACCGTTCCACACGGATCACACAGGGAAACATTCAGAATTGTGAATAACCCACTCAATGGCATCCCATCCCTATAACAAAAAAATGCTGTTATGTTTGGCTTCTATGACCATCTTAAAAGCAAACTATAGGTGGAGTCTGTACAATGGAATCAAACAGTTTTCCATCATTCCTGCAAAACAACTCATGAAACTACAGTTCCATTGAATTGAAACAAAAGAAACATACACAAACACAACGTTGTTTGCCTCTAGGGACAAAGCCACAGCCTGTGCTTGCTTTTAAGTTGCTTATTCAAAGTACTTCTCCAATTGCATCACCAGAAAAACAAGAACTACAGCTGAAGTTTCCAACTCATGCACAGAAGATAGGAAACTCTCATCGAGGATTTTTACTCAACGCACGACAACAGCATGATGATAAATGGGGTTTTCCATTAGCTCCATTTAGCCACATTAATATTTTCTAAAATTATTATTGGACACAGTATGTATCTACCTTCCTTGCATTGGCTGACATGGTAAGATGGTTAGATAATGCCTCCAGGTAGCTGCTGAGACTGACCCCTAACACAGTGATAATGGCCTCTTAAGTTAAAATAGTTCTGAAGTAAAACTGAATGTCTGGTTGTCAGAATGTTTAAGTTAAGAACTAGACAGTGATATTTATAACACTAAACCTGTAACAGACAAAACAATTCAGTAAAATTTGTATTAAGGTTTTTACGGATGTTCTGGATGAGGTTGGTAAACAAGCCTTGCATCACAGATCTGAACAGAGAGTTGCATTCTTCAGAACAACTTAAACTAAAGCTATCAATTTAAAGGCATTTCAATTAAAGGTCTTTATGCTATGCCAACATTCTGTAATCAAGAATTAATATTGTAATAAATAATATTTTCACTTATTTTTTGTAACACGGGGTCCTCAAACATTTTGCAAGCTGAGCCCCCTACCGTTCTGTGATAACTAGTTGTACTATTTCATATAAATGTTTGTTGAGAAAATTCTGCATATATCAGCGTTCCAGGTAGGGAATTCATAGGGGAATTCAATGTAGGGGAATTCATCTACCAAAATGACACTTCTTTTAAAGCGCATGCGCGTTCACATTACCACTGGGGTGGCGTTTCGTTGTGACGTTCATTCAAACAATGACGTTACTTTGAGTTGTTTGTTGTTACTTGTGATTTTTGCAGGATGGACAAGGTAAAGTTTTTTCTCGGATAAAATTGCTTCAGGACAAGGGAACCTAACAGATCAGTGCAGGTCCCATTTCTTATTTTTTGCCTTCGTATCTGTAATAAAAACAATAACAAAGTAAATACTAAATCTATGAAAAAATGATTTTTCAGCGTGCATTGTTTCTGTTTTTTCTATTTTGCATTTTAAACACTTGGTGTCTTACAGAAAAAATATTTCACCGATTTTTATAGATTCTCAGTAAGCAGATGAGCAGCCGTTTGCGTCAGACACGCTCAACCACGTCTTATATCACAAGTTGTCGCATCTCAAGCCACGAAGATAAAAAAGCCGCAGCGATGATCCAGACATGTCTGGGTCGCAGCGCATGGAGCTCCTTCTTAATATGCTTCGGAATGTGTGACTTCAAGTTCAGTGACACTGTTACAGAATCTCCAGGTTGAACAACCCTTTAAAAATGAGTAGCTATTACATATACCTGTATAAGAAGTATTTTTCTCGTTGTTTTTCTTTAACTGCCTGTCTTTATTTCTTTCATGTGCTGTTAAGCAGATCGTGGGGTGAACTATCGCTCAATGGACACCCTACATCTACATCCTATGATCTCAGGTAGACATTTGTGGTTATTTTTGTCTCGCTGATTGTGACTCTAAGAAGTACATCGTCTGGCTCTTTCTGATATTTTTACAACACACAAGATTACTCCTATGCTAGGGTAATATATTATATACGTTACTTCATGATATTTTATGCAACGTGGAGACTTCATTTCCGTGCTCGTCGCTGTTTCTCTTCACACATTCTTTTGATGTAATTTGTTTTGTTGTTGCTTACTCTTGTGTCTTCTATTTTGTCTTCTTTTCTATAGGAACACAACCGATATACAACAACCCAACTTGTATCATAAACATACACAACTCAACCCTGATAAACTGCACTTTTGGGGACAATAATAAGAAATGTGTTACCTATTACCAGCATGCTTTGCTCTGTCAGAATGATGTAATCGATGGTAAGAGCTCTACATTAGTAAACATATATGTTACATTTGCTGTTAGTGTTGCTTTGCATATGGCCAGGGCTTCATAACTAAACAGTTTGCTGTATTTCATATTAGTATTATATATTTTTGAACAGAATGTAATTGGACAATCTATGTAAATATTACATTTATTTTGATTATCTTCTTATCCATATTCACGATGTCACTTACAGTCATTAGATTAACATGTTGATTATTAAAACACAAACACACCATTATGAACATGATTTGATAGATGTTTTTTGTTTTACGAATAGTAGGTAAAACGGAGGCCAGTCAGACTCATGAACAGCTGATTCCAGCACAGGAGCCAGTAAGCGGCATGAGCATTAACATGGAGAGCTGCCACATCGAATGTGCCACAATAGGAGACTTCAACAACTTGACAATCACCAAGTACTGTAACTCAGAGACCAAGGAGGATACAGACGCTGAACCAGATGTGAATGACTCGATATTGTGAAACTGTGGGACACCCACACACATTGTGGGGACCTACAGATACCTCACTTACTGTGCCCAACCCATGATTCTGCTGTGGAAGTATCATACATGATTTAAATGAACTGACACTGACACACTGAAAGTATTTTTCTGAATGTGTGCATGATGTGGGTAATAATTGACAATATGATGTTTTCTACTGAACAGAGTGTTTCTTGTTGCATTAAAATGGTCACAAGATGTTTATAAACTTTAACAGTACTTTTCATATACTTCAATTTTTAAAACTAAAGTATAATGTTTTGTTACAATATGCACATGTAGTGGAATTTACAGCCATGACCTCTTCAAAGTGTTTTTAAAAACAACTTTTTACAAAGTAAAAATAAAGAAAAAACGGTACGAAGTAAGCTGTAAGAAGTATGTGTCTTTCTGATCCAAACAAGAAAACCACCAACATTCACGTGTTTTGACCTACAACGGTACGACACATGACTTCTTATAAATAAATGACGCCAATACCCACAACGCCTGACACTGTTTACATGCGTCACTTCCTATTTGAAATTTGCAGCTTGTCTGAACCCTTGCAAACACTCAACTCATTTACTATGAACGAGTTTTGTGTCTGTTAACATAATTTGCCAACACATAGTTCTACCACCTTTGATTTTTCAACTTCAGGAAGTTCTTATTGAGAAAGTCAACTTTATTTAACTCTTGGTTACTATGGTAACAGGCTTGAGAAAGTGCAGCGCGGAACTAAGATGCAAACACACACACACACACTATAAATGTTTCACATGTGGTTAAACTGTAAATATCTAAAACAGAAACGAGTAATCTAGAGTGTGAAAGGCTCTCTTGACCACTTGTGCAGAATCTGCGGTGTACTGAAAGACGAAGCCCAGAGGATCAAAACAGTGCAGCGACAGTGCATACCAGTGCATACTTGTGTTGTTTGCTATCATTGAACGTCTCGCCGCGATGTACTTGTGCTAAAGTTGATTTAATATGAACATATTCAGACTTCCGTGTTCAATAACTTTGTTCAATAACCACTTCCGTGTTTAATCACCATTTAAGCAGCTAATGTATGTTAATTACTATTATAGACTAATATGAGCATAAATTACAACACATCTTTCTGCACAAGTTGAGTCTATCTAAAGACATGTCGTCACAAAGATATGAGGGACTGTATTCAAATTACATGATACTTTAATCACAACCATAGGGACTTTTTTGGATGAAAATCTCTGCATGCCTTGATTAAAATCCTTTCAGGATAGAAGATCTATCAGGAATTACCTCGTACACACAGTGCAAGGGACCTTGAACATATAACACAGGATATAGCCAGGAATTCGTACAAACCATTTTACCCTGAGTAGCTATCAATAATCTGAAAGCTCCAGTACCATGGATAGTAATATTTGCAGGATTGTAAATAACAATCGATGCACATGAATTGTGATCTTGTGAAAGGCTAATGTTAAATGAAGATGTCACAACAGGTCAGAGAAACATTAAAGATAACCAGTCTGTTCATTCAAATCTGGAGAACACTGTTAAAATCTTTATCACACTTAAATGTAACCACTAAACAGACGTGAATTAAACACAAAAACGTGGGCTGTAGTAAGTTCTGTACGGTTCAGATAACATTCGACCTATGCTTTCAAAGCCTAATGAAAATATTAATCATTTTATATTTTTAAAACCCACACACACAAACATAGTGCTTATCCATTTAAAGGTAAATAAAACGAAGATAAATGAAGAGATTAACTA
>JBAJNP010012895.1:1135-12785 GCA_036877545.1 Yasuhikotakia modesta | reverse complement strand
CGTTCATGCATTTTGGTCAGATAATTAATACAGAAAGTATATATTGGCTTTATGCAAAACCTTAAATGTAGCACCACCACAATATTACACAATGATAATTATGGCTGTATATGAGTCCATCATGCTTACAAAGTTCCTTTATGTAAGTGTAAAAGTGACAATTAAGGTAAACCCAAATGTCCAAGCATAAAAATAACAGAAAAAAAACAAACAAACACAAAGGGTGTTTGAAAGCATCTTGACGGGGTGTAATTATTACAGCAGGTATGAGGGAAACTGTTAATAATTCTGCCTCATTGCACCTTTAAGTGTTTCTTAAAACTGACAGACAAGCTGAAATGAAGAGTGATACATCTATACCTCACACACACACAGACACACACACACAGGGTCTCTCCCCCTGCCCACTTCCTCTGCAGCCCGTGGTGTTTCCGTTGGGGTGAGAGAGTGCCAGCTCGGTTCCCCCCCTCTCCCCAGTGGGGTCCTGCCTCCTGGCATCTGTCAGGGCAGCTGTCTCTCCGCTCATACCGCGCCCGTCCTCCACGCAGCACTGAGCGACACACACACACACTTACAGGTTTACTCAGAGCGGTGATTATACCATACACACGCACACACAGTTTACTTTAGACACACATAAGCCACAATTTTTTTAAAACCCAGCCGTTCTCAGAAACACAGCCGTGACATCTGCAAAACTGACATACAAATTAATTTACATAAATAGTATGATACGTGACAGTGCTGTAGGGCCGTGTGTCAAGTGAGACCAACGTGAACATGACAGGTTTAGCCACTGATTTGGCTGGGAATAATGAAACACAGGTGACACACATGCTCATGCACAGTGTAAACTGATTGCAATCTTATAGCACACACACACACACACACACACATACACACATACACACATAGACAGCTAAGATTCACAAAGATGGAAACTAAAATAATAAAAACAAATCCTACTGAACAATACGTTTCTGCAAAAGCTGCTGTGAGTGTGTGGGTGTGTTTAGTGCATGTGTGCAGATCTTCTTGACTGTATGTGTGTGTTTCCAGGTGTGCATGCACCACAGGAGGTAAAAATGAGAGAATGTGAGGTTCGCAGGTGTTAGCGAACACTTTAGCACTCCGTCAAGTCTTGTAAACACACACACAGACAGACACACACACACACGTAAATGAGAGCAAGAGATAACATCTAAGCCCAAAAACATCTATCCCCACCAAATCCCACTAAGAAAAGTGAACCAGTTTACCCAAACCCAACTCACTGACTTTAACTCGTTTAAGTTTCTTGGTCACTTTCATGAGCACACACACACACACACCTCCTGTTAATAGGGAGGGGGCAGCCAGCATGGATGCGGCCCTGATTAATTGGGCGCGACGCAGGGAAGTGGGTCTGGAAACTACCTGGCAATTTCCTGCACCCCCCACCCACCTCTCCCTCCCTTTTCCCCTCTCTCACTCTCTCTCGCTTGCTCTTCCTGTCTCTGGAGTGAGGAGAGTGGGCAGGTGGGCTGCTGGGAGGAGTGGCGGCAGCTCTGCGTTGATATTCCGCTGGCGTCCAGCTTGCCCGTCGCCCTACATAGCAGGCGCTCCCTCTGGCAATGGCTGGCTTGGCTCTGGGCTCAGAGCTCCGCACACTGCGGCTTCTACAGTCTTTACGCTTGTGAGCATAACACACACCCACGTTCCTCTGGAAATGCACATGTACGCGAAGAAACACCCTAACCTGGAGACGCAACGGAGGAAAAGGTCTGGGCTGATCAGAGATATTTCATTTCCTCTGAATGCTACTGTGGGTATGAGCTCAGACTGGCACTGATCTCCTGCTTTGGCCTGCGTGCCTAAACAGAGAAGGAGAGAGAGAGTAACATTGTGTTCACACTGCAAGCAGAGTATCGAAATCAGATCACACTCATTATAATCAACATAGTTGTTGCGTGCTAGAATTGTATACAGCTTCATCGATTACAACGAGAGAGATCTAGTACGACCGCATTGCTCGTTCTCAGGCCAGCCGGGTGTCAAGGGAGAAAGAAATGAAACAGGAAGGGGAGAGATAAATTTTCCCCTTACTGTGTGTGTGTGTGTGTATTACCCTGCGGAACAGGACAGAGTCTGCCATAATGAAAGCACAGGAAGGGGGCAGCAGCTGGTGCCGTGCGTTTGAGCCGTGAGGATAAGACCCGTTCGCTGGGCTCGCCAGGGTCTTTCTACAGCGCCACTTGCACACACACACGCGCATAGGCGCAGGCACAGGCACACACCCGGAGAGACTGAGCTTCTTTGTCCGATTTGCTGCCGCCCATGCTGGATGAGGGCCCGGGCCGCAGGGGCCCGCCTGCCTGCCCGGGAGCCAACAGCACTGCATCAGCCATGACTACAGCCGAGCACAAATCCAGCCCAGATCAGACACAGCTCCAACAGCACAGCTAAAAACAACAACAACAGCAGAACAATTCCAGTAAAAAGATACATACAGGGAAGGAGGAGAGCGTAAGGACATTATCCAAAAAATTGAGAAGGCAATCTGTATGCCTAGCTGTTGTGATATATTTAGAGGTAGCTTTAACATTCTGTGCATTCTGTGAGGTAAACGTTAGCTTACACAACAGGAAGTCAAAAACAGACACATTTTTTCATTTAGAGAATAGTTTAAAGTCATTAAGTCAAGACGTACGATAGCTTGTAATAAGGAAATTTTGGTCATTATTAACTTAAAATCTTACAGGAGTGAGAGGAGCCATGTTTGATTTGAGAACAAACAATTGGAGTCTGATCTTTTTTGTAAAATGGTTGAGCCTGTTAACAAAACAGGATGATTTGTGTACAAATCAGAGCAGCTCTTATCAGATGACTAGAATATATTATGAGTAAACAATGATTAAGTTGGAATCACAAAAAGCCTCACAAAAGCTTGGAATACTTGGAATTTAACCTAAGTCATCTTAGAGTTTATTTAATGTCATGTTCCATACTCACCTTCATTATATTGTGAGACACTGAGGTGATGTTTAAAATACTTGCCTCTACCTTTCACAGAAAACACACAAAACAAATCACATTTAGAATATGGCGTTAAATTAAATCAATTGTCATTTCTAGTAAAAAATAAAAACTCAGAAATTAGTTTAAAAGGAGGTAACAAACATGAGTAATGGGGTCTTCTTTCATAGCCCCCAGCTGGAGAGAAATACTGAAGTTTTCAGCCATCTAGCACTTGCAACATAACAGCATAAAATCTTCAGAATCCAGCGAGGGTGTGACATGTCACAGCATGTGTTTGCGGCATGCGCGTATCTGTCCGTATCTGCACACATTTGTGCTGCATGTTTCCTGATGTTTCGTGAGCCGTGAGGAGATAACGGTGAGATGAAGGAGAGGAGGGTGGGGCAGGGTGGAGGGATTTGGGGGATGGGGGCTGGAGTAGGTCTTAGGGGCACCAGAGAGGCGTAGATCCAATTACTGCCCCCCCACACTGAGTCTTTTGTGCGTGTGTCCCTACTGATAAATGAAGCTTCGAGGCTCAGCCGGGCTCAGGCTACAGCAATGTACCAGCATGCATTGCAACTTCTGCAGTGGGTCTGGTGGTGCATGTATGCTTCTGGTGGTGTTGCAACAGTATTTTAACACGCTCATGAAAAATAACGTCACAGGGTTGCACAGGGACTTGGGTGATCAGACAGGGCCATCAAACTTACTGGCATCATAAAATAAACTGAACATTTTAAATTAATACATCCAAACACCAAACCCAAAACAAGCACCCACCCATTCACTCCTACACATGCAATTATCTATCCATTACATCCACCTATACATGCATCCATCTATCCACACATGCATTTATACATGCATCCATACATAAGCACAAATTTACATATAATAATTTGCAGTGATAATTAGCATTTTGTAGATAGATAGATGGATAGATGGATGGATGGATAGATGGATAGATAGATGGATAGATGTATAATTATGCCTATCATTGACTATCATGTACATTCTAATGAGTTGTACCATACTGTACCACTTTTAGCCTGTTCATTTTATAACCAATCACCAGTGTGACCCACACTTTTTCTCAGTGTGATTCCCATTAATGCGTCAAGTCTTTTGTACCCCTAACTTCTCTCTCTTCTCTCCAACACACAACCCTTGTTGGCCAGTGGTATCTCTTAGCAACGCCATCCCTCATCCCAATGGTGACGCCAACCCCCTGAGAGCCCTGAGTCTCCCTCAAAATCAGACCATCATCTCCTGGCAACAGTGCAAGCCTTCTACATCTAACACCTCTCGTCTCCTGGCAACCATGGGTATAGTGGCGGTCACAGACGGTGGAGGTTGTGTTGGTTCTACAAGCTGTGTGGCCACAGGTGTTGAAGGCGCCCTCTTAAGATCAGGAGTGTCATCACATGTGTGGAGGTTACAGAACCATGTTGGGGAGGATGGGTTGTAGATTGAGAAGGTCCCTTTACCCTGAGTTTCTTCCAACTGAAAGTGTGGGGGCCAATCGTACAATCGTACTCCACCTCCTACCCTGCCAGGCGTCATCCTCCACCAACCCCACGGAAGTCTGTCTCCTAGCAACACTGACTGCGTGCACCCCGGGAGGGATCCGGAAGTCCACATGCTCAAGCGGTGCCGTTCTTGGAGAGCATGTCAAAGCACCCCCTCCAAATCTCTTTCTTTTCTCTTTTTCTCACTCTCTCGCTCTCCCTTTCCCTCTCTTTGGTCTACTCCAACTGGCTCCCACGCACAGATTTGGAACGGCTCCTGCACGCAGAGCCTGGGATGAAAATAACAAGGCCACAAAAATCTTCCGCTTTACAGAGTTCTACTCTTTCTGACACTGATCATTTCTCTGTTATGAATAATTGGCTAATGACCTCAAACAGTTCAGTACTTTTTACTTTTTACTTTTAACTCACTGTAAAGTCTATAATCCATATCTCAGAATGACCCCAGATTGTCTTCATATCAAGACCTGGTTTTGTTCCAAATGCCCAAACATTTCCCTCAAAAACATTTTAGCAAACCTTTCTGCATTCTGACACTATTGGTGCAGGTCCATTTAAAATGTCTGCAATGGCTTGAAGCGCACGTACAGTAAGAAACCAAAGCGTTATTAAATATTATTAGTAAATAACCAAGTAAATATTTATGGCTTAGCCTTGTCAACAGGCTTTCAGTTGGGTTGGGTGTTAGTTGGGCTGCCTATCAGCGTAAACTAGCAAAACAACCCCAATCGAACACTACTGGCAGGATCTCCAGAGTCTAGACCAGCTCATTAAAGTTGGCATCACACTTCTTTCCATTTCCGTAAGTCTGCTTAAGTCCCCCCCATCTTCCCCACCCACTCTCTTTCCCCAGAATTCCCACTGCAGCTCTTCAGCCTCTACTCAGGACTCCGGAGAGTTTTGCTTTCCCACTAGTCGGTGGCGCAGTTGGTGAGCTGCTCCAGCCCACCTTCTGCACATCAGAGAACCTCTGTGAAATCCTAATCCCTGGAGCAGGGTAAAACACCGGCCCAGCTTGCCTGACCTCTTCGGTTGCCATGGATACAGTGCACTATAAATAAAACAGTTTTTTTAAGCAGTTTGGCAGGGCTGTGCCGACTGGTGGAGTTCACTCAAAGCCCCCCCCAGTCCGCTTTCCCACCTCAACTGTTAAATTTCAAAACTACTATCTGCTTTTGGCGGTTAGTATTGGTTGAGTCCAAACCTGAGGAAAAGAGAGAAATTGAAAAAGGGAGAGAGAACAAAAAGAAAGCTCTTGAACTGGCCCTCACGCACAGACGAAGCCAAGTTGTTTGTGGGTGCCGTTTTTGGGAGCGTTTAAATCTGTCGAGTGTAAACAGACGGAGCTGTCCTAACGGAGGCCTGTTAAAAAAAGGAGGCCCATTTTCTTCAAAGTGGCGGCACAGAGGCGTTGAGAGACGAGGGAGGCTGCGTGTTTGTGCACTGAATCAGGGCTGCGCTGCAGATTTTTGTCTGGCGAGGCGAATCTCAGGAGGCTAGGAAATAATTTGGTCACGGCTGTGGGAGGTTGCTGAGGGTGGGGGGGTGGAAGGGGGGTTTCAACCGTTTCGCCGCGGTGAGAACACGCTTGACACTTCATTCCTTTCCAGTTAATGCGGTGCGGACTGCGGGAATTTAACCCTCTGCCTGCCTGGGCCTGGTGCTGGGCAGAGTCTCAGCTAGTGACCAAGGAGCTCAGACACTGCGTCTATGCATCCACCACTCTAGTCCAATCACCATCAACCAGCACATCAACCTGTGGAAGAGCACAAATATTTGTACACATAAAAAAGGCAATAAAAACACAACAAAAAGGCATGAAAATATAATAATTAGGGCCTTTGTTTACTGTATGTCATACTTACCAGAAATTCTTGAACTTCTAAAGTTTAGTGCAAAGAGTATATGTGAGTCTAACATCAATCTAACGTCTGTGCTGACAAGAAATTAATTTGTCATGTTTATCTTCTGTAAAACTCTACTTTACTCTTAAAACTTAGCATTGTGGGACTGTAAACGTTTATGAACACTGGCTCACGTGTGATAAGTTGCTTGTGATGTTTAAGTAACCAAATCTGCCGCATGAATAAATGAATTTTCTCTGCATTCTGAAAAAAATAATCAACAAATACCAAACTCTGCCTGTCTTATTCTCAAAAATCTTTTGGGACCTTCTTATCAGCTCTGAAGCACAAGTTTAGCAACCAGTGTCCATGTCCAAACAGCATGTCAATAGACAAACATCCCTGTGACTGCCTGCGTGCTGCCTCTCATGTGACGGAGGCGCGACTGCGCCCGTGGCAAAAACAAACGCTCGCTCCACTTTTCCAAACAAACTAACGCTGCCTCTGCTGCAGGTGGACACACTGGCTCACGTACTGGCCATCAACCCAGATTTTCCGTGGGTGTGTTTTTTGTTTGTGTATGTGTGTGTGTGTGTGTGGCGGGGGAGCAGGGAGTTAATGCGGCAGGCCTGTGGCGGTCCTCCTGCCCTCAGCCAGATTAATCATGCAGCAGACCCCGTTCCCTCTGCCTGGGGGCCGAGCCGTGCCCGCATGCTCTCCCTATCACATGGCCCAGGACTCCTCTCTCCTTTTTTCCTCTTTTTCCTCTCCTCTCTGCTCCTTTGGGGTAGAAAAAAGGGGGAGGAGCTGCCCCATAACACCACGCTTTGCTTCCTTGCCTCCATTTATTCTTCCTTTTGCCTTTTTCGTCTGTGGCGTTAGGAGATAGAGACAGGGAGAGAAAAACAGAAGCGTCCATCTCATCTTCCCTCCGTTCCAGCGGCAACAACGGCCCCTTTTATCACCCATCTAAGGGCCCTGTCGGCAGTGGCTGTGCTTTGCGGGTGGGGGGGTTGTTTGCCAAGGGCTTCCCACACTTGCCTGGAAACAACTCACCGACGTCTCTGCGTGTCTGAGAACAGCCGACGCTATTGTTGCATCCGCTTCTGCAGGACTGGGCGCCAGCTCCCATTTGACCATGTCTTTTGACGGGTTGGTGATTTGGTGTGTGCAGCGCCTATGACAAATCAAATGGTGTTGATGTCACACAAAAACATAAATTACAGTTGTGTAGCTCACTGCTACATCTACAAAAACATTTGTACTGTTAATTTTTAAATTGTCCACTTACCTGCCTTTCAGGGTTTTAATGGACCACTGTCATGCCACCTAATTTTAATGTTCCCCTCCACCCCAAATTTGAACCATTCTTACACCTCTGCTATTAAACAAACAACACTAATACACTTATAAACAATTATTTGTCCTAAACAAGTAGAAACAGGAAGAAAAGATGCAATCACACAATAAATATGTACACATACAAATTTACATGCTAATTACTATACATGCTAATTACTGTACATACCAATTACTATAATGCAAGTACTTTTTGATTGTTTAACAACTTGTTTGTCACAGACATCAAGTGTTGTGGTTGGACACCCTGCCCTTTATCTCAATCACCAACGGGGCAACCGAGAGAAACATCTTATGCTACAAATTACAGCTCCACTCTCAGACACAGCCAGAAAGCTCTTGATATATGCAGCGTTTACATGTGTATAATCCGTACATAATCATCAATGCTGATGCATTGTGATATATGGCAGGAAAACCATATGATTAGATATGCATTAAAGATGTATTCCTGTCACGGCCATGCGAGGTGACCTCAGATGACTCTTTAAGAGGTTGTCACGAGCACATGTTGAACATAAACACAGTGTGAAGCTTGTCAAGCCACGGAGGAGAAAATTGTTACCAGAGCCTGAAGGGATTTGATCGTTTTATTACAGAGGCAATATTGCACCCTTATCCTGAATGTGTGGATGAGACTTTCAAGCTTTGAGGCCATACAGAGTAATTATATAAACTCTTCCAGAACACAACACTAAAAAACACAGGATTGATTGCAAGCAAATGTGACAGCGAGAAAACAATATACATGAAGGAGTCAGAGGTGACCGCTGCCCAGTGACCTGATTACCAAACGTGAAAACGATTATAAGAATACAAAGAAGGAAAATGTGACTTAGACGCATATACATGACAATTTGAGGCAGGTTAACACTTTCTTGCTGGAGACCTTTAGGTAAATGTCTGTTCAGGAAGGAAACCAGGAGGAAGGAAACCAGCTTTTTCCAACAAAACATGATGCCCTCACACATACGTCTGCCTTCTTGTTGTATTGAGTAAACAACAGTGACCCACACAGCACAGGACAGATACGCACCATCTACGTTTTGCATTTTCAGATCTGAGTAACTCAATCTCATACCGGTGATTAAGATTTCATTGCCTTTTAAACTGACATGCTTGAAAATATCATTTCAGTGCAGTTTAATAATACAGTCAGGTCAACAGTGTTGCCAAAAGTGTCCAAAAACTGATGAGGCAATATGACTGATGTTTCATTCCTGCTGAAATTTTTACAACATACTCATAAAAAAGAAATACTAAAAAAATAAAAAAACAAGCAACAATGTTTGCCCTGCTGCATTTTTTTGTAAATAATGCATTTAACTTCCTGAGAGAGGCTAAGCACCCACACCCCTCAATGCTGTTGCTAGGTGTCCTTGAGTGTCCAAAAAGGGCCTGGGTGCAGTGCAGGGATTGGTCCCTTGTTGATTACCTGAGGGAGAGTGAGGGGCGGAGCCTCAAGTGGCTAGGTTTTTCTGGGATTGGAGGTTTGTTGGAACTGGGCGTGGCTTGAGAGGGTGGGGACTCACCAGTCACACTAAAAGTTTTCATGAGCTGGGCCACACGGCCCCGCCCCAAACTGCTTTTTTCCAACTCTGCCTCCACATCCATAGAAAACGCCCGTTTAGAGGCGGCGACCACTCGGAAATCTGAAAGAGAGGAAGAAAATGTTAGTGATGGCTCAAGTGCTTATTATGACTCTCCTGGTTTGAACCCTGCATATGAAACAACCTCACGACTTCCAAACCATGTCTCAGTTCTGCACTTTTCTGTTAATCTCTTTCATACTTTCCTAAAAATCCTTTTCCCTGGTTGTTTCTTCCAGCACTGCAGGCTGCCAGACCGGAGGTCGTCGGCGCAGGAAGTAGAGCAGGGACGCAGCTGGGTGTAGTTGGTGTGTGTGTGTGCACGGTTATGGGTGCGTAAGGTTTGTGTGTGTGTGTAATTGAGAGATGGAGGGATGGAAAGGAGGAGAGGAGGGCCGTAGGGATGGCGGCAGAGAGCAGACAGACGCTGCTCAGACACCAGAAGGCTTGAGGAGCTGCTTATTTTTAGCCACGTCCCCGGGGGACACAGATGTGTGAGTACGTTCGCTTTCTTTTGCTCCCTCTCGCAAACACGTATACCCCTTCTCCTTTACACACACACAAACTATGACACACATTTACCCCTTGCAACCTCTTTTTCCTAAAAACACACCCTCTCTCATGCACGCGCACACGGTCACACATATGTGGTTGTGTCAGTGGAAATGCCCCACAATTAAATCATGAAACATCAGGTTTAAAGTAGAGCTTCAGAGAAACACATGTGAATCTGTCTCATTTTATGACCTGGTTCATCTTTATTTTCTCGTCTCTCTCTCCTTGACCTGTGGTGAACTTTTGTGAATCTCCTGAAAACATGTTTAGATCACATTGCATACCTCATACATCACCGTTTATTAAATCAAGTACAGTAATGACAGTTGAAAATGGTCACAAAATGAATGTAAAAGCAAAATTCATTTTAATTTTTTTTTTGTCTTTTGCTTTGAGGATGATCTCATGAGATTCACCCACTCCGTTACTTCTGAAGTTCTACCCTTTATTCTTTCTTTTCTTTCCCTCCCTCCCTCTCTGTCTCCCTTCCTGGCCCCTGACCTGTGGTTCCTGTGTTAATGTCCTCTCGCCGCACTGCGTGGGCCTGCCACTGATTGTCTCACTGTGTTGTGTGGTCGCCACGGAAACCCTGGATAGGCTCCAGCGACCGAGGCGGACACACATGCGTGCACAGCACTAATACGCGCACACACACACACACACACACACACACACACACACACACACACACACACTTTCAAACACAAACCCAGAGTAACACTCATGATCTAAAGCCGTTTGTTCCACCGCATTTTCCACGCCCCACTAGTAGCCCGTTCTGTGTCCTACAAACCCAGCGCATATGTGTTAGCGTGCATGTCCGTGACTCTGTCTTCACACACGCATTCCCGCTGTTAGCCGACACCGGCGTAACGACGCCACCGCTCCCCCTCGTCACTCGCCGCTTTTCATCCTCCCGTAACCCCAGCGTTCCACCAGAATTCGACCTCCGGAACCTGAGACTCACAACACCCCCTCAAAGCTCGACTGAAACCAAACTCTCTGCCCTCAGCTCTGTCCAGGCCAGCCAAAACTGCCCCCACCAGCTTCATCCGTGCAATCACTTGTGACAAAGCCTGCAAGCACCTGATCGCAATGAACTAAATGCCAAAACCGCAGCCTCACACTGCGTTTCGCCTGACAACAAGTCGCAACGAGTCCGTCTACACTGAAAGTGCTGCGCTTTGGCTGTATGTCACCTCACAACGTTCATTAACCCAAACCAATGAGCCAAATGAGATTAACGTCAATAATTTTGGTAAATAACTTTATATAACTTTGTTTGTAACGAAAAGCCATTCCTGTAAAAACGTACTCATTAGGTAATTATTGTAATATATCAGTATTGCTCTAACTGCTATATATAGCAGTTCATTATATACTGAAACTAGCTGTGCTGGTGTGAGAGCCAGGTGTTGTATAAATGCATGACGAATAACTTATAGCAATAATGAACTTTTTTTTTATTTTTGACAAATATGGATAATAAAGTTGCGTGAGTGGCTCTGCAGCAAGTCAATAACAGAAATGGGGCATCCGTCAGCACAACTCCAAGTGCAGACAGCTTCATTGATTATAACGGGAGCAATAGTTAGTTTGTCGCTCCTGTACAGAAACATTGTGGGAAAGAGAACATGTATATGGGATACTTTCTATTTCCAGTCACCCTGTGCAGATAGAACAGATGAGGGCTGAGCTACCCTGACACCCTGTGCCAGAGAAAGTCACGCTATCTCTTTAAAAGCCCCCACCAATGAGAAACTGGAGGGAGGGG
>JBAJNP010012894.1:0-12786 GCA_036877545.1 Yasuhikotakia modesta | reverse complement strand
AGTACATTACAGAAAATAATGAACTTTATCACAATATGCTAATTTTCTGAGGACCTGTATATGCCTGTCAACAATACAGCAAAGTCAGGCAATTGAATAATATACATTTTGAATACAGATACACAGTACTCTTGACCAAAAGTTTTGTTCCAAAAGTTCCTTAAATGCTTTCTTTTTTGCACTTCAGATACAAGTGCCTGCTAAATGTAAACCTAAACCTGTGTTTCTTTAATTATCCTGAATGGGGCACTGTTGGGTTAGCAAAGACATTTACGCAGACTACTGAGTTACACATTACTAAAGGAAAAAGGCCTATGCAAAAAGTCAATTATTATTCATATTTGATGGTCAATTTAGTGCTTATATGGTGAAGAACTTCAAATGTGTATTCTAGAAAGTTTTGCTACTATCAAGAAAATGTGACTATAAAGGAAAAACAATACTGGTAATTAATTTAAGTAAATCTTAAACAATGCTACACATCTTCATGGGCGGTGTAATGTTGCTAAAGCCATAGAGCTGGTAACCAAAACACTTACATCTCAAAATGGGGCATCTGTGCTTTTATTGTTACACTGATGTTACTTTAATTGCACAAAACTGTCTGTCCATGTATAAATCCAGTGAGTGGGTAAAGTAAAGGTGCACAAAACTGAACATTCATTGGTATAATGTCTGCATGTGCTCCCAAACTGCCTTTAATATGTATGACAATCACCCTGCTGAGAAATTGCTATGAAAATGCATACTGTAGACATATAAATACAAAAATGGCTAACTACAACCATATAACAAATTTCATACATGTACAGTTCATGTAAAACACAACTTTAAAAACATAAAAGCACTACAAGAATAGTTTATTAGTTTACAACAATCACACTAGTGCTGGGTTTAGTACAACAGGTGAAACAGGGTTGAAGGGCATATGAAACAATATAGGTAAGAAATAAAACAAAGACAAACATTAAAACACATCGGATAATTCAGTAAGAATAATAAGAATAAACAATACACAATGATAAAAATACACAGTACAGTAAAACATGTTGTCAATAAATAGTATAAATAAAAACAAACAATATGAACAAACAATAATTTTACAATATAACATTCTGTATTGCATGCAAAGGTAATGCAAACGGTAAACACTTTCTCCAGAGGAAAGTGTAGTAGATGGGAGTAGTACAGTTGATGGGAAGATTTTACGGCTGTATCTCGTGGATGAATTTTGTAAATTGACCCCTTACAGTGTTTTTTAAGACAGACGTGTGTTGGGTTAAGTGTATGAACAGGCCTTAAAAGTTTCATTTTTTTACGCAATTCAAATGCCATACAGGTTTGGACAGTAACTACAGCTTTACGTGTTCACAGTATTTATTGCATGTGTCCAGAATAAATGCATCAAAATCCGCAGTAACTACGCATTCAGTGTAAATTCGGTTGGCATGACGTAATAAAAACAGACACGTGTAGATACTTAACAAATTCACGTAGAACGTCAACTTTCCGTAGATGGGCTCGTCTCAGAAGCTACGCGGCCCGGGTGACGCCATTTCCGGGATGTTGTCAGTCAGAAGTCGCGTCCGTTAAGCGAAGCGTTTGTGTTTCGACATCAGCGCAGCGGCTTTGCTTTGACAATGGCTCGGTATTCGGGCATCAGCGATGGACGCGTGTTCTTTGTTTAATGCGGAGAGGGAGACTCGTCGGGAGGAGCGAATTCTTCGGCGCTGCGGGGATTCGTGTTGCTGAGGCGGGCTAGCTGACTGAGCTACGGCGGCTGAGGATGATCCGCTGGATCCGACAGCAGCTGGTGCGACAAACATCCGCTTAAACTGCGTTTGACTGCGACTTTCACAGAGTTATGCTGTTGTTTGCTGAATTTAATGGTTGGCTACGGGGTAGCGTCTCTCTGCCAGTTTTTACTGTAAATTAACAAACAATCTGTAATACAACATGACAACATTTAGCATATAAAACGTTATATAATAGATTGTTTTATTAATTTGCGTATAGATGTTTAATTGCCAGTTGTTAGTTGTTTTATATAAGGCATATTTTATATGAATCGTTAAGAGAAGGACTTATTTATCGGTCTTAAACGTTAATTTGTGTTTTATGGGTAAGAGCTCATAGCGTTTTACTCGCCTCGCGTGCAGCTTTTAGTAGTTGCGGTTTGTTTGTCTCTCTGAACGCTTGGCGATCTACTAAAACAACTACATAACGTTATAAGTCCCGGAGCTATGATGCGCTGTAATGGTGGATAAAGTTTATGACAACTTGTAGGCTGTGATCTGTTGCTGCTCTTCACTCTTGCATTAGATGTTGCCCAATTGTCTTCTCAGTTCTTTTAACATAACTTAAAATCGATGGTATATTCATTAACCGTCTGTTAATGAATAGAAATGTGGTCTACATAGAAATGAATAGAAATGTGGTCTACATAGAAATGAATAGAAATGTGGTCTACATAGAAATGAATAGAAATGTGGTCTACATAGAAATGTGGTTTTCCGTTACAGCACTGTTTGTGTTCGAGTCCTTTGTGGCCCCGGCAAAAGCACATTGTAGAGGAACATAGTACAGCAAACAAAACATTTAAATGTAATTGGACTGCCTGATATGTTATGACAACAGCTGTCATAGACAAGGAAAGTTTACTTGTATAGTGTGTCCATCAAAATAAAAAACCCAGGGTTCTTTAAGACACATGCAGAATTACACTATTCATAGAGGATATGATTATTGTAACTAAAGTTGTTTTAAAGAGCTTTTATGACATTAGGAAAAGCCATAAAGCAGAGTATTAGTTTTTAGAGATTCTTGCAATGCATTTTTTTGACATTTAACTAAATTTGGGATGCATTGTAATGAATCTTTACTTTTTGTTGGGATGCTTCATTTTAAATAAAGTGGATTTCTTATGTTTTCAGTAACATTTGAATGTTTTCAGTAACATTTTGAAATTGCAAAATGGAAGTGAAATGCTGCAAGATTGTGTTTTTTGATGGCATGTCTAATGGTATTAGTTTTTAAAACTATGTTATCTATAGCCTACTGTCTATTGTTAGTGTTATAACAATCTAGGAAAAACAAATGTAAGGTTCTGATTTGGTTGCGGGAGAGGCTGTTTAACTCAGAAATTGCAAAACATTTGTATAGAAATGCGGCATTTGTGCATGGGAAGGCTGTGTCCTAGTGCTTTTGGATTTACTGAGGAAGCATTTCCAGATCTGGTCTGTTTTCTGGAGGGGTTTTCTGAAAAGTCTGCTACCCTGTGGCTACACATTTTCACTTGACTGTAAATGGGTAGTTTTATATGGAAAAAGTTGGTGGTGTAAGACCACATATTTGTTTTTTCCACATTGATGCTGTGCTGTTGTAGTCTCTAATGCTCATCGATTTAATTGGGTTTGTACGGAGTATATTTGAGTAATTGGTCTTTTTTTTGTATCAGCATTGTTTTTGCAAAGTTGCAAACAAATGTAGACCATGTATTACTGGTTAATGTAAAATATAAAGCAGTCCAGGAAGGTTTCTAAAGGCCCTCTGTGTTATTTTATGTTTACAATATATTCCATCCATATTTTCAAAATGTCTTGATGAAGTGTGTAGCGTACAAGCAAACTGCAAAAAAATGAAGTAAAATTGTTCACAAAATGTGGGCTTGGGTCAAACTCGAGCACACAGAGTTTGCTGCTTAGCAGCTTATTGCTTTAATAGGAAGTTATTTTATTTATGATGGCGCATCTTTTTGCGCTGTCGTATTTATAACATTGAAGACTTTATCTCCAGCTGAAGTTTTGTTTTTAGCTCTAATAACTTGCAGGGATGATTCTGTGTTTTAAATAACTTTATGGGTTAGTTGTATTGCTCTTTTATTGCTCATGTTTTTAAAGTTGATAAAAGCCAAAAGTGCACAAAAGAGCCAACTAAGGAGATTATAATTTCATGGCATATTGGTCATGCAATATCATTGCAATCGTGCACAATTGATAATGACTAGCACTGCACAATTGAAAAAAATGTGATATTCTATAATTTGCTAAATGATTCGCTCTCAAGGGTTCAGGCTCTGTGTCCAAAATGCCAACATTTTAGTAACTCATGCAATATAAGTCCCTGTCTGGTCATCTGAATTTTTGTATAAAGATTATGATTTTTTTGTAGTTGTACAGCAAGCTATAAGTATATATAAATATTGTTTGCTTTTGGCAAATGAAGGTATGTGGTGTCATGGTTGCCGTTGTCTGTCTTTCTAATTGTTAGCAAGTCTTTCCAAAAGGCAATCATTCCAAAAGGTAGTTATTTTGATGGATGGGGTTGTGAAAATTAAATCGATCTATTATTACCCACCATTAAAATTTTCATATGTTAATGATAATATGACAGTAAGTGGGTTTTATTTTTCTTCATGTTGTATGCGTGCTTCTATTTTAATATTTAATTAGTGTGTTTAGCATGTTGTTAGCAGTATGACACTGGGCGCTATGAGACATCTAACAGTCATCCTGCCTCCACTCCCAGCTTCACGTGTCTAGATTTGTTTACGGGATATTGGGCCTAACACTCTAGCAGAATCACTGGTATTCTTACTGCAGCATGTGTGTATTAGCAGTAGCTAGTCTAGTTTGTAGCCCTTGCCCTAGAAGATAACAAAACATTTAAGAACGACAGACCTTCATAAAATTGAAAAATCAAATGAAAAAAAACACAGCATAACACTATATGGATGTGGTTTATTTTCCACTATACTAACATACAACAAACTTGTTTATTTTGCTTAAATAGCGTCTTTGTCCAGAAATGAGAAAAAATGGTAGCCAGGCAACAAACAAATGGTCAGTTCTGAGTAGTGATGTTACCGTATGAATTCTACCAGCACAGTGAACCTAATGATTCAATGCCTAACCAAGATAAAGTGGAAAATAACTGTAACCATTCCTCAATGGTTTTAGAACAATTTGGCCTGATGGTAGAAAATCAGTACTTGTCATTATACTGTTTTATAAATGGGATAGTTCATTTATTTAACCTCAAGTAAAGAAAGACACTTTTCATTAGTAAAGTATGTTGGTAACCATGCAACATTGGCACCTATTGACCTTTCTCAAAATATCATATTTTGTGTTCAGCAGAAGAAAAAAGTCATCAAAGGTTGGAGTTGAGTTTTAGACCTAATGCACAGATCCAGTATACTGATACACTTACTGATGACTTTCACTTTCACTGACCGTTTATTTGAACTTTGTGTGTGGTTTTCATAACCATGTGTGTTTAGTATGTTTAAAGGAATACTCCACCCAACAATGAATAATATCCCATCTTTGCTCTTCCCAGCTTTATAAGGTCTAAGCTTTACAGGCATTAAAATAACTTAAGAAAATTACATCCAAGAACCTCCTAAATGTGAGAAACCATGATAATTAGCATTAGCGTCTTGGAGCCAGTGCTAATGTAACTCTTGGTTTGTTCGGCCAGTGTTTGCTACAGAGTTTTGTAAGACTGTGGCACTGGGCAATGCCAGGTGATTAATTACTTGCCTCTTTGTGACATTATTGCCTAGTATTTGTGTTCTGACCACTGATGGCAGTTGAATGTGCTGCTTCTTTATTTGTTTATTGCACAGTGGACACTGTGAACATAAACACTGCACGTGTATTTCATGGAGTATTGTCACAATACCAAAATCAAGACTTCCCCAGGAATAGTCACTGTAGAAGCTAAGAGTGCCATTAATTAATGTAATAAAACTTGGTGGAAAGCATTTTGGTGAGCTTCATGTTTTCTATCTGTGGCTGTGTTCTCAACATTTTGACCATCATGTCATAGCACAAAGGTTACAGTACTCTAACAATCACCTCATAGACATCATAGCTCTGCTTCATATTGTTTGGCTTAAAAGGCAGCAACAAGTAGTGACATTTTAACATTATAGCCATGGCCTAACAACCAGTTGCAACATCTAAGCAACCATCCCATTCACTTCCTTTAAAAAAGGTGAGAGGAACATCATATAGACAGGCGACTCAGATTGAGACTTCTCAGACTGGCACATAGTCTTTAGTTATCACCATGGAAACTGTCCAGCCATGCCCTAGCAACCAACATCAATTAGCTGCACCTTTGCACCAGAACATTATATTGGAGTTGACACTTGATTCAGACACACATTCTGTTCGCATTCTGTTTTACCATGTTAGCTGTTTAACTACACCCTAGCAGCTACATACGGTACCCTAGCAATCATGTAATAAGATTATTAAGCCATGTCTCTGCATTAGAACATTGTAGAGACATGAGTGGGCATGTTCGACTCAGACTGTCCGTTGACTTTAGGTTAATGCCATGTCAACTGCCTAGCCACACCCTAGTAACCATTTAGAGCACCCTAGCAACTGCATAACATCATGTTAAATAATGCTAGCATCATGCTAGCATGCTGTTATCATGTGAAGTCATGCTAGCATTGTGCTAAACCTGTTGCTATGCCAAACTTTACAGGGTTATGATTTGATGGCAAACATTTACATATATGAAAGACACGCAATGAAAGACGCTAGTTTATTTTTCAAGAGTTAAGGTTGTATTATATTGGTCTGAATTTAAAGAGAAAATGTATATTTAGCAGTTTTTAAGCATAGCATGATTATGTATATTTGTGTCTGTTCCAAAGGGCTAAAGGCCTGTTTTTATGTATAAGGAAAATGCATAGCTTGAGATTTCCACACACTCTGCATGTAGACCACGTGTTTTTAGCTAACAATATCAAAAATCCATCATTCAAAACATTATAAAAACAAAAGCATTGGGAATTCAGTAGTAACTGGTTTAACTCTTGTGTACTGTGAAAGTGCCTTCCATAATGAATTCCTTTGCCTTGCACAATTGAATTAATAATGGATTTTTTAGAGTGCCCAGTTTGGCTGATGATCAGCCAGAGTGATTTATATAGACAGAAGTGCAGGGGTACTGAATCATACCAAAGCTATAACTTATAAAATATAACCACTGTACATATTGACATTTACTAAATGTCAATGTGCGTAGTATAAACAGAGGGTGCAAATGTAGGGTTGTTTGTGTTATGAACAGCAGCAATGAAGATGATTATATGTGCATATAGATAGTTATGCAGTATGTGCAAATTACATTGTACTGTACATGTACAGTATGTATGTTGTGTGGTATGAACCAGTGCAGGTGTAAATTTTGGTGGTGTGGAGATCAGCAGGGTCACAGCCTATGGGAAGAAGCTCTTCCTGAGTCTTCTAGTGGGAACTAGAAAAGGTGCTGCAGTCTGCCAAAGTCTACAATGATCTCCTTGGTTAACTGGTTATTTATATCCAGATTGTTCCCGGCACACCACACAGCCAGGTGCTGTCCCTCATCCTTATAGGCCAAATCATTGTCATTTTTGATCAGCCCAACAACAGTGGTGTCATCTGCAAAGTTGATTATGGTGTTAACACTATAAACAGGAGCACAATTCTGGGTGAACAGGCAGTATAAAAGAGGGTTTAGCATGCAGCCCTGTGGCATGCCGATGTTCCGGGTGATGGCAGAGGAGAGATTATTTAACTTAACAGGCTGGGGTCTGTTAGTCAGAATGTTCTGAGTCCAGTTGTAGAAGGAGGTGCTGATTTCAAGATGTATGATTTTGGACATCAGCTTGAAGAGGATTATGATTGCTTGTAGCAATGGCATCCTCTGTTGAACTATTGTGACATTCTAGGTGGCACAGAACCAGTCTCTCAAAGCAATTGACAAAGATGGGGTGAGTGCCACAGGATGAAAGTCATTAAGGGCCAAGACAGTATGCTGCAGTACTTCAGTATTGGCACAATGGGCCAGGGACAGATTGAAAATGTCCATAAAGGCGTTGGACAACTCGCACAGTAATGCCCATGTATACCATCAGGGCCAGTAGCCTTCTGTGCATCCACCCTGTTTAGAGTGGAACTAACATCCGAGGTGGAGAGTGTGAGAGCTAGATCATAAGGTGATACTTTGTGGGAGACCTGTTTGTTATTGTGGTCAAAGCAAGCATAGAAATGATTGAGCTCATTGGGAGGAAGGCAGATTTGTTCTGTGGTTTGTGCTCTGTGATAGTCTGTATGCCCTGAGTTGAAGTGTTCCTCAGTTCTTTGCTTGTATGAAAATTTGGTCTGGCAGATAACCTTCTTCAGATTCTGGGCAGCAAACACACTCCAGTCTGTGTGCTGGAATTAATGCTGTAGAGTGAATGTCTGCACCTTTAAGTCAAATCTTGACGGTTCTCATTGGAGTTTCACATCTTTGATGACTGGGGTATAGTGATAGGGATGCTCAGACTGGCCTATGTGGGGAAGGTATGTAGACATTAGTAACATTGGTGTAAAGGTTTGAGGCAAGCTTTGAGCTGCTATTAGCAAACTACAAATTTCTTTCATGGCTATGTTAGCATTAGCATCCAGTGGTCAACAGCAACAGTGAACTCGTGGTAGGTAGAATGGTCTGCACTTAGGCTTACAATCAGGAACAGCAACATTATGACTTATGGTGGTTTATAGAAACACTCTGAGAAGTTGCAAAGTAACTTAATTTTAACTCATATTTTAAAAAAATCTAATGTTGAATGTTTATTTTCACACTACGTAGCTTACTTACTTATATGAGGATGTTTTTCTTATTTTCCATGTGTGGACATGTGCTGCAGTATGAAAGTGTTGAGCTTGTTTGCTTGAACCAGCTAGTCTTTTCTGATTTCTTACAGGGTTTTGACCCTCCCCATCAGAGTGACACACGGACAGTTTACATAGCAAACAAGTTCCCACATCATGGCCATTACATTCCTCAGAGATTTGCAGACAACAGGATCATTTCCTCCAAGGTAGGGATTTACAGAATGATTCTGCTGTCTAATACAGTGAATGTAAGAGGATCTGAAGCAGAGCTACAGATGTAAATGTGGAGTCATTTGACTGCCACGTGTGGTCTTTTCCTACTCTGCCTGTGGATTTGACAGTAAAATCTATCATGCTGGTGTTGTTTTCTCTTTGTAGTACACCATATGGAACTTTGTCCCCAAGAATTTGTTTGAGCAGTTCAGAAGAATAGCCAATTTTTATTTTCTCATTATCTTCTTAGTTCAGGTAAGTCTTGATTCCTCCATATAGTGCTTATCTCACAACTTTGATAGCTATTCATTTAATGCATTCCATAACTTTCCATGGCATCATGAGGGCATAATAGTTAGCATAATAGCATAATTAGTAAGTAATAATTTACTAAAAATTGGGGTTTTTTTGAGACACAAAAGGAGAAATTTGGATACATGGATTATTCATTGTTTTCTAAAGTTGATCTGTTCATCAAAGCTGTCAAATGGTTTAGACGATTTGTCGTTTAAAGTTTTAAGTTCCAGTTCCAAATTCATTGTCACTGCACAAAACGAAAAAGAAAGTGAATTACTTGTCCCAAAAAAGAAAACAAAGCAAAAACAAATTACCCTCAACAAGTAAACGAAAATTCTTACACGACCCTCTAAATGAAACCAAGTCAAACCAGAGTGAAGCAAAAAGGGTGGGGCTCCCCACTGTTCTCCACAGTGAGCTGTTTAATCACAGTATACCAACACTTTACACTAAACGTGCTAAACATGTTGGTCTGGAGAAGGTCTAAAGTCATGATAACTCCCTGTCCACACTTAAATCAGTTTTTTTAAAAACCAAACAGCTGTTCATCTGCAGCCAATCGTCATCAGAGGGTGGAGCATCTTATCACATAGGCAACATCTTACATTAAATACATTAATCTCGTGTGAGAGAGGGAGAAAGAGAAAGAAGAGAAAATATGTCACGATAACCGTTGTGATAATTCACCAGTAAAAGGAACATTAATGTTGTACCCTTTTTTAGTTATGTTTTATTTTCATTATACGTAAGCTGCTTTGAAACAATGCAACATTGTTATAAAGTTCTGTATAAATAAAAATTAAGTTTATATGAAATTAAGTAAATACCAAAGGAATTAAATATAAAAACATTAAAATACTGCAAAGATTAAACCAGCAATGTGTGAAGCATAAGATTTGAGAAAGAGCTGACAAAACTGAGGGCTATATACACACACAGAAAATACTAATGAGAATGAATGAAGAACAGGTATGTGTCGTTAAAAATCTTGATAGGTGCTTCTGGGAAATGTAGTTTGGGGAGAGACTAAAGATGTGTAATTAAAACAATATCATGTCTATGTTTTTCATCAATAAGACTGCTTCCTTGTTCTGTCAGTGGCAAAGTTTATACCGAAATCACCTTGTTTTTTTGACCAGATAACACTTTCTCTTCCCTTCAGTTAATGATAGACACACCCACTTCCCCTATAACAAGTGGACTTCCTCTGTTTTTTGTCATCACCGTAACTGCCATCAAACAGGTGAGCAAATGAATGCTTATGCTGCTTGTTCACAGATCATGATGTGAGCACAGCGTTGTGCCTGTGTGATTGCAGTGTAAACAGCTGGTTGTATGTTCGCACACTCATACAGGGATATGAGGACTGGTTGCGGCACAAAGCTGACAATGAAGTAAACGGAGCCCCAGTATTTGTTGTGCGCAGCGGTAGTCTAGTACAGACCCGATCCAAGAATATCAGAGTGAGTTCCCGCCAACATCACTGAGAATTTTAAAATCACTTCTGAATCAGTTGAATGCAAAATAAAATACATAAAATTAATAATAATGTGTAATTTATAAAAATGTGCAAGAGAGTCAGAATTTAAAGTCACCATAAAATGGAAGTTGCCTTTGTTGTTTTTTCTTCCCTATGTTGATGGCTGTTCATGTGAAACAGCTTCTGGAATGAGGAATAATAGGATAATTGTTGATTTTGTTCAGTGGAAATTGATTGGATCTTTGGAAGTTGGCAGGACAGAAACTGATTGGTCATTGACAGTCATTATAGTTCTTGGAGAGATGTGTCATCAGGAGATGTCTTTGTGAGGTTTATGTTTTTAATTTAAGATTATAGGGTATGATTAAAATGTGCACTGATAAACAATATATAATAAACATGGCAATATTATTCTGCAAAAATAGAGCAAAATTATATATGTTGATTTAATGGTGGCTTTAAATTTTCCTCCTTCCACATAAATAAACAATCAGTGGTGACATTTTAAGTTAGCTTGACATAGCATCACTTTATTGTTTGTCTTAGCCACACTATTAAACATCAAAAACATATGTATATAAAGTTAAACACTATGCTACATATACACTTTTATATGTAAAAGGTCAAGTAATATTGATTCACATCTAATGAAAACATTAGAGCACCACTGATAATAACAGATAATGTTAAAAATATGTTTAATGTTGACATGATTCTGGCATATACCGATGAGGCTGAACTGTGCTCTTGCACATGTGCAGGTAGGAGATATTGTGAGAGTAGCCAAAGATGAGACCTTTCCTGCGGACCTGGTGCTCTTGTCATCAGACCGTGCTGAGGGAACTTGCCATATCACCACTGCCAGCCTTGATGGAGAGACTAATCTGAAGGTCTTTGTTTTCAAGTTTTTTTTAGGCTCATAGACTTTCACTAGAAGATTCTTCTATTTTTTATGTCTCCTGGTGTTGTATTAGGTGCAGTCAATAAAATGTTTATTGTTAATGTCTATTATCCTCTGATCATAAAATGATTATTAAAGTATTATATAACTATTTTATAATTATAACTATTGGTGGCCGTTCTTAATTTTTCCATATAATTCCAAGGGGGTAATGCCTCCTAAACCGCCTAAAAATACAATTGTGAAAAAGATTTAATCATTATTATTCTATTTAGCAGACAAAAAAGAGTGTTCATCTGTATGAAAGACTAGACCTACACCATGTTTTGTGTAGTTTTTCATACAGAAACAACTAAAATATTATCTGTTGTTTTATGAAAATGTTGAACTGTGAGTTTTACAAAATTTGGTGACAAAATGCATGCATGCTTTTGGTAGCTAATAACAGTTTCTCTGTGAGATTTTTTTGTAAACTAGGTTTGCCAGATTGGTTGTTTCAAAGCATTTAGGAGAGTTCTTATGGGCATTAAAATAGTTTTGCATTTTATCTTCTGCTTGTACCAATGGTTTCTGCAGACATTATGTTCAACTGTTCTCTCATTTGATGTGTAGACACACTTTTCAGTGCCAGAAACAGCTGTGTCACAGACAGTGTCACGGCTGGAGTCTCTGCAGGCGGTGATTGAGTGCCAGCAGCCGGAAGCCGACTTATACAGGTATTCCTATAGGTATTTACTTATGCAGGTATTCCTATAGGTATTTATTTATGCAGATATTCCTATAGGTATTTACTTATGCAGGTATTCCTATAGATCTTCTATAGGATAAATAGAAGGATATGTGAAGAATATTCTAAAGGATATCTGAAGAACAGATATTCTTTGGAAGCTTTACAATTCTGCTTCTGTGTGACACTAGGGGTAACCAGTAACCAGTGCAATATATCAATAACCACTGTCAAAGTCAAAGTGGAGTTTGTGATCTCAGCCATATACAAGTAAATAGTGAAACGAAACAATGTTTTCCAGAACCAGGGTGCAACAGTACAAAAACAACACAGCGGTAGAACATATGATACAAAACATAAAAGTACAGGGTATATATGAAATAAACTCTATATACATAAAGTGACAACCAGACAGCACAAGACAGTAACGCAGACCAATAAACCGTTCTGTACCAAAGTGGTTTTAGTGATTTGTAAAGTGACACAGTGCAAACATTCATTA
>JBAJNP010012893.1:0-12787 GCA_036877545.1 Yasuhikotakia modesta | reverse complement strand
AAACACAAACAAACACAAACAAACACAAACAAACACAAGCACAACTAGCCTGCGCTGCGCTTATGGATGACAAGCGAAGCGCAAAACAGCCTTTAAACCACGAGCTGCAAACCACGTGACTCCTGTACTGCGCAAGCGCAGCGCCAACAGGAACTAACGCTAGACCGAAACAAGAGATAGTTTTAATTTTGACATATTTATAGAGGTGTGTACACACGCGTATTTACAGCATAAATATAGCAATAAAAATATTACCAAACAAATAGAAACTTAACTAGGCAGTCGTTCGTGTTAGAGATGAAACAATATTCTGGTAATCACAAGCGACTGTGATTTGTCCTTTCTGTTCAGTGGTGAGAAATGTAACAGGTACCACGTGTCTTAAGCATCGCGACCTCCTATCAAAAGTGAAAGTTAATGTATTAACTTTACACTTAAAAAAAGTGCCAATGCAAAACTTCAACCTGGTTTAAAATGCGTGGCAAAAGGGTAATTTTAAATTATCTAATATAATAGAATAATTTTCTGGACATTTTCAACTATCTCGGATTTTAAAAACAATAAACCAAAACACCAGAAAAATGATTTTATGTTCAAACGTTATTTATTCACCTTAGCATCACAAACACTAACCTTGAAAATAGAAATTATCAAATCACTCACATCTCACTCACAAATCACTCACATTATCAAATTAATTGTTTATCACAAATGATCCGCAAGTACATTTATCTATTTAAAAGTCTACAAAAGTCTTCCACATGACAGACAGTTAAAAAAAGCTTTAAATATCCCTAAATGTTTCATAGACGTTAAAAACTAAAGTCAGTGATGATGTAAATAAATGACTGAGTGAGTAACTCTTGTCAGGAGGCTGTCAGGGTTTCAGCCGGTCAAAATCTTGGGTTTATGTTTAATTTTGTCAGTCTAGATGATCACCAGCCTGCAGGACAGAGAATCTAATTTCATGGGAACTTTAGCATGTTTCCAATCAAATAAAAATGAAATGCACACAACTATGATTTGTGTCTGTGGTTTTTTTTACCACTAATCAGGTTTCTATCAGAAACTGTCATAACGCCACACCTGGTTCCTGTAATGGGCTCTGTGATAAATAAGAACATAAAACAACATGTTCTCTGCAATGTTCTTTCAGTTCCTCAGACCGGTCCAGACAGTGTTCACATGATTTTTCTAGACATTCCTCTCTGACAGCATGACAGTAACTTTCTGTTTCAGATTTTCAATACGGTTGCACAACAGTTTTTTATCCCCAGTTTATTTGTTCCCCAGTCTTCAGGTCAGTACATTTTCTGTCTGTTTATTACAGACGTCTGTGTGTAACAATCGTTTACCCGCTGTTCCTGGAGTCTGTGGAGCCGGGGTGAGGAAAGCAAAGACTGTCCTGATGGGTTTTGGAAGTGAAGGGTGGTCTGTCGGCATTGTCTGCAGTAGTGCCATGACTCGAGCTCCTCTGACAGAAGCTGGACTCGGGTCGGGTGCTGGGGGTAATCCCACAGTGATGGGGCCCGAGACAATCTCTTGTGGGCGGGTAAAACCCTGTAACCCCGCTGCTGGAGGGGCGGAGCTTCCCTATAGCAGGACCAATAATGAACAGGGGAAGGAACCTGATGGCTTATGTAGGACCTTCTGGTGTCCAAATCTAAAAGACAGCCTGATCCGTTCTCTACGTAACTCCTGGAAAAACCAGCTGAGGACCAGCGCTGGTCACTGATGTAGAGGCTGGCAGCAGAACATCTCTGTGAAACATGGCTGTGGTAAACTGGTTGGTTTTGGTTGGACCACAGCAGACCTCCCGGGTTCTCCTGACTGGGTGAGCTGGCGTACGATTGGACAGAGTGCTCAGAACTGCTGTCCTCAGAGCTAGAGTTATACACGTTTAATCTGATGGGGGAATAATCCGGTGATGTCAAAGCAGGTTCTGTTAAGTGTCTCCTAGGAGCCCTCAAACACTCGTAAGAGGGATCCGTGTTAGAAACTCTGTCAAAATCCAAAATAAAGAAAGAAAAAAGACACAATATTCATAAAAATAAAAACACAGATGTGATTATGATGAAACGAGTGTAACAGTGTGAGCGAATCAGCCACAGACCTGAGAGACTGTCGTCTGCGCAGGTGCGTGTCTGGCGTTGAGGGTGCGCTGCATGACTGCATGCGCTGCAGAGCTGCATGGGTGGGTAAAACACATGTGGGGGTAACAGCGGGGCTACAGCTTTGTGGAAAAAACAAAAATAGTTTCTTAGATTATTGAGATGAAACAACAACTGAACCAAATAGCTGTAGGTTTCTTTATGATGTATTAATATGACAACAACGTTTGTCACAAATCAACTTAAAATAGAATTACAAAAGAAGGGGTGTGGTCAAACCCACCCAAATGCACAAACACACACACGCACGCACAAACACGCACGCACACAAACAACCGTACAGATTCCTGACTGACAGCTTTGCACTTCACTGTAAAACACTCATACAACGAAACAAGGTATAAAAGAACCTGTATCTGGTTCTGCTGGACTGGGGACGGTCCAGACTGGTCTCCATCCATGGCGAGTTCTGAATGGGGGCAGAATCGTGATCCAGTGCTGGACTCCTGCTGAAATGGGGGTCCTCCGGGGACTGTGGGGGGGTTTGGTACGGGGGGTTCTCAGGGGGCCGGCAGGAGGGACCTGTGGGTGTGTGAGCAGCGGCGTGAGACCAGCTCAAGGGTGGAGGCTGGTGGTCTACAGCTGGAACAGGGGGCTCTGAGGACTGACTCATCAGATCTTCTGAAACACGAATGAGAGAGAGTTTGTTCTTCTATGAAATTGTATGCATATTATTTAATGTTGTTTTAAGTTTATAAAATTTTTTCCCACATTCACTTTAAAAACATCTTTGAAAACTTACCCTCATCAAACGCAGCAGAGTCTGACAATGAGCCTTCAAACAGAAACACACACAGCATCATAATCTCATGATAAACTCCACAGCTGAACTCCAGTGTTTGTTTGTGGAGTAAGAACAGTTGATGTTGGGCTCTCACCGCTCTTTGCGGTCAGTCTGCGGCGCGGTGAGGACCGACTGCGTTCCAGCTGTAATTTGAACATGTTCTCCTGCAGATCTTTGAGTTTTCTCTCCTCACGCCGGAGCTGCTGCAGACGGCTCCTCTTCACCGCCCTGCTGAGATGTTTCTCCTGACAGAGTCTGCGAGAAGCCACATATATCTGCTGCTGGAGGGCCAGAGTCACTTCCACAGAGCTCAGCTAAATAAAACATTCACATTAACTTCACACAGCAGCTCTAAGTCCTCTGAAACAGCCACGTGTCAGTGAATGTTACCTCAGATCCGTGTAAAACGCTTGTCTCCTCCAGTTTAAAAGCAGCTCCGACACGCCGACGGATCTGAGGGGTTTTTTCTCCGGGTAACAGAGGACAGTCAGAGGACAAACATCCCGTGAGCTCCTGAAAAACAATTTAAATATCCCTTATAAAAACCGACCCGAGTATATCCCTTTATTTACTTATCAGTGTAAGGGTCTCTGCGTGTGTATGATGTGTGTGTATGAGAGCTAGCAGTAACTCACAGCCTCTCTGATACAGAGTTTCTTGAGCTCCAGTAAGCAGGTCTTCAGTGTGTCCTGCAGCGTTTGCAGCTTCATGTTCATGACGCCGATGTGAGAGTTTACGTCCCTCATCTCTGTGCTGTCAGGACCTACAACACATTTGTTGACATTTGTGAAGCATTTAACTACATGAAATCAAAACAAATGTACAAAATGAACATAATGCAGAAATGAGTCGGCATCTAATCGAGCTGTAATTGGATTTAATTGGAGTCTAAACAAACCAGAACTTAGAGAAACTGTTTTATCAGTGTCGCTGTTCTCCGTTCCCTCCATCTCGGCTCATCCGCTGCTGCTACCAGTGAAACACTTGCTTTTCTCCAGCTTCACTGTTTCCTGAAGTGAACAAAATGTTTCTTACTCTCACCAGAAACCCATTTAACCAATCAAACCAAAGCAACAAAACCAGTCTTCAGGAACCGTTCAGCCCCTCAGCCGTGAAACATCTCCTGACTCAGATCCACGGGGGGTGAAGCAGATTCCTGAAGACAAAATCCAAACAATAGTTTTCTCAAGACTTAATAAAATCAGTCTGTGCGTCTCAGCTATGTGCTGTCAGCAGAGCTCAGCGTGGGATTTAACTGAGAGACCATTCATGAACGTTCATATTTTGTGCAGCTGTTTCTGAAAAACGTCTCCTTTTCAGGAGAGTGTGTTCATACACTGTTCATATACTCCATCACATTCACTTAACACAGTGTTAAACAAGCATAACACAGTGTGATTAACCACAGATTAACAGATTTTCATGTTAAATTCATTTATATTAGTTATTGTACCAGTAAACACAGTTAAACTATAACCAGATTAAACACATTAAACTAGATTTAATACATAAAAATGTTCTTTTCATCATTATTACAAGCTCTGAAACCAGATTAAAACTATAACAAACATGAGCTGTAAGCAGTTTAGGTTTCTGTCAACTAAACATGATATAATTACTACAACAGCACAACAGCAGTGAGAGTTAAACTAGTTAAACTAGTGTAACCAACAGAAAATAACAGAAACATGTTGTTCTTGGCAGTAATTAAGCGCAGTGGTTTAAAATAAACATACTCACAGACTGTAAGGACAGACCTCTGTCTGTGTGTCTCAGCTGATGTCATGACGTGTGATGAGTGTCTGTTCTGACACCGAATGAGCTGCTGGAACTCAACACACTGAACTCAACACACACCGCATTCAACACGCAACACTCATAAATAATAATCACTAAAGCTCTGCAATAATACAACAGAACAGATATTACAACAAATAACTAAACCCTGGAGATGTTTAATAAAAAATAAGAAGTTTGTGAAATGAGGTTGTTCTGCCCTCTACTGGATTAATAAACACATGCACACTTTACTCCTGTACGTTTATTATAAGATAAAATAAAAGAACTAATATAAATGTTATAAAATAAACAACTAATAAACAAGCCCTTGTTTACTAACATATTGACAGCAGTGGTCAGGATGAGTTACAAACACAGACCTCCACCAACACTGAGCTGAACTTCAGCTGCAAAACATCTTTTGTGTTGAGTAATTGAGTTGTGGGTCATGCTATTTGTGTTCAGATCCACTGAGACGTCACCAGAGAAACTCATTTCAGACAATTCACAACTGAACACAGATCACACACTGAACACAGATCACACACTGAACACACTGAACACAGATCACACACTGAACACAGATCACACACTGAACACAGATCACACACTGAACACACTGAACACAGATCACACACTGAACACAGATCACACACTGAACACACACTGAACACACTGAACACAGATCACACACTGAACACACACTGAACACAGATCACACACTGAACACACTGAACACAGATCACACACTGAACACAGATCACACACTGAACACACACTGAACACAGATCACACACTGAACACACACTGAACACACACTGAACACACTGAACACAGATCACACACTGAACACACACTGAACACACTGAACACAGATCACACACTGAACACAGATCACACACTGAACACACACTGAACACACTGAACACACACTGAACACACACAACACACACAACACACACTGAACACACACTGAACACACACTGAACACACTGACATAAGTCACGTTTTATGTGTGAAATGATGGTCCATAAGGACAAATACAACAACACCTTCAGATGCACTTTCATTTCATTCCTCCACGTGTTTCTCACCCACCAGAGGAACGAATGACAGCTGTCGGGTTCCCTGTAAACTCTCGGATGCGATGACAGACAGAAAAACACAATCTCAGATGTTTGATAACATGCATGTTATTTTGACTCTGTGTTTAAAGCAGCACTTTCGTGTGGCGATGGGACTTTCCTCTGCGCATGCGCAGTGCAGCAGTTACTAACTCTTACATTACCTGAATGATTCACAAACTTCAGATTTAACGCCATGCGGTGAGAAACGGGGTTTGCATGTTTATGCACGTAAAATTATTTCAATAAAGCACCGAATGCATTTATGTGTTAAATGGCATAATAGCTTTTATGCGTTTTATTCACATACCAGGTACATATGAACGTTTATGACATAACTGGACTTTTCTGCCAAATTTAAACAAGCAAAAGTTATTTATTACTATACATTTCAGTCAGTATTACTTACAGATGATTGTAACTGTTGTGACACAGGTTGCACATCTAAGGCAAATTCTGCACTTGAGTTTGATTAAATTTTTAGGCCCTTCATAAACAATCTGAGTGTTTCATGTGTAAACATGGTTTGTCTAGAGCTTATTACTTTATATATCCCCTGTAAAACATGCCCATTTACTCCATGAATGAAGACTTTAATTCTGAAGAATTATGCATAATATGATAAGCATAGTTATATGATAAGCATTCAAAATGTGTTTTTCTTATATTTCTTGCATTAAAAGCTGTAGATTTACAGCTGCAGCTGTAGTTTCTGTGGCCAAGTTACACCTCCGTCTAGAGAAAAGCCCCAGAGAACCATGTGAACCGGCGCATAAGTGACTTTTCACCTTCACAGTCTTTCTCATTTCCTATGATGTTATCTGAGTGACTATTGTCACACATTCTCACAAACACACAGACCGAGAGATCAGGGTGAACATTATTCTGTGCTCTGCTACAGAAACAGTTAAAGTATAAATGAAGTTTTATGGTGCCAATGGAAAAACGATTCACTTATGTAAAAACTATTCGTTTATTCATTTAGCTTTAATGCAAAAAACCTTACAAAGAGAGAGAGCATTGAACATTTTTCACTAAGCGGCAACAGGCCTCATCTACAAATGTACAAGTAGCAACAGTCAAGCAACAAAATGTTATTTTAAAAGTTCTAGGAATGTTTAAAATGTAAATTGTATTAACATTACTGCCTGATTATATCTTACATGTTATATATAATAATATAATATAACATGTACATTTAAAAAGTTCTACTAACGTAAATGTAAAAATGTTTTTGATAACTTTGTGAGAACGTTCTGAGAATGTTTCTGAGACGGTTTCCTGTTAGTGGCTGTTGGGTCTGCAGGCTTGTGGACAGGCACAGGAGAGATGAAAGCACAAGTTTGTCACAGCACTAACGTTTAAGCGTCTGAGAATGTTTTCACCATGAAGATCTCAGCAGGGTTCAGAAGGTGGTTGGAGGTGAATGAGAGCAGCTGAGATGAGCAGAGAGATGAAACAGGATCATGGGTCATAACCTGTTTGTTTACCCAGAACATCATGTTGTTTAGATGCTGCGGTGAGGTGACACACAAAAACACTCAGTTTATTAAGGCATTCATAAGAACTGAGGTCACATCTTACCTAGGTAACAATTTGTAACTTTTTCTATGCACTAATAAACAAGTTAAAATGTGTATTGTTAATGTTTTTTAAACGTTTTATTAAAGTTACTGTTTGGTTACAAGAATGTAAATCAAACCTTTTTTAACTCTGTAACGTTTTAAAAAAGTTCCACTAACAACGTAAGATTAACGTTTTTATATCAATGATATATAACGTCAAACAAGTTCTACTGCACAAATGTTTTTTAATAATTGTAAGTGAACATTAAGAAAACATTACGCAATGTTCTCAAAACATCTTGTCTTTCTTTGATTGGTTTTGAACATTAAATATATGAATTAATTTAGCGCAGATGAGATTAAATTAAACTGTTAAACTATCGTTACGGATTTACAGGTTCATAAAACATCATGATACTTATGATTTATGATTTTAATGATCACAATCTTACATGCATTTAATTTGCTGAACTTCTCAAGCCGGCTTCAGTTTTGCATGTATATGGTAACAGTATTTTCAGACGTGTCGTTTTTGCAGTAAAGAACCGTTTCCATCAAAGCGACGTGTGAACCATGAACTCCTGCAGCCCACACACGTTCCCACGAGAACAGAGAGGAGAACCACTGAGAGGAACGGTAGGAGATTCTGCTGCATATCTGAACATAAAAAAACATTTTCTGTCCTAATATTGATTTTAATTTTAGATGCAGTAAATAAATGACTTGAACAAACAAAGAGACTTATGAAATATGAAATATTATAATATTTACATCAATGATACAACATCAATTCTAATAATCCATTTGAATGAGCTTGTTCTCAAATACACCATCCGTTTTTGCTTAAACATTAAAGTAACATAATTGTATGAAACACTGTTAAAATGCTGTAATATTTTCAACATTCATATTAAATGCTATAATATTTTCAACATTCGTATTAAATGCTTTATGATTAATGAATGCATTGCATGTGTAAATTATTGTTGCCATTGCAAATCTGCTATTAAAGAAAAAGAAAAGCTTTTTGAAAGTCTGGACTTTGTTTGATCATTTCATTGATAAAGAACAAATGTTAATAATGTGAAAAGCAGATTCAGTTCTTCTGCCTGAGTGAGAAGAGCCGTCCACGCATGGATGAGGTCCCAGAGTACGTCTCAGAGGTGCCATTGGAAAAAGAATTGGAGGAGATGTAGTTTTGGTGTGAATCTGTTTGACTCAGGCAGCTCAAGCACAAGACGTGAGCTCTGTGCCTGAAATGATGATCCAAAAACAAGTAGATGCCTGGATTTACACAGCTGTTGAGAAATGCCAGACAGCAGGACAAGGTGAGACCACTATACAACAACTCCTTAGTGTCCTCACTTATCTCTGTGTGCTTCATCAGTGAGAAGACCTGAATACTCTTAAATACATTGAAAGGAAGCCATGAGATCAGAAAGGCTAAAATGATGGTGAACACGATCTTGAGGGAGTGGCGTCGCCTGGTTTCTGCACGAGTGTTTGCGGCCGAGTGGGGCCGAAGGTTTACCAAAACCGACCCGTAACAGACGCCTAGAATCAGAACAGGTAGCAGGAATGTTAGAAAGATTGTGAGAAGATTCATTCCCTGGACAAAAGCGGACGTTGCATCCTCAAAACATACTCTCTCGTCCGTCAACACGCGAGAGACCAGAGACGGGATTCCCAGGAGAAAAGAAACAAACCACACAAAGCCACAGGTCATCTGCACGCAGTTACTGCGCCGCAGGAACCGCAAGTCCATCAGACGCACCACAGCCAGGTAGCGATCCACACTCATGCAGGTGAGGAAGAAGATGTTGGAGAAGCGATTGACAGCTACGATGAAGCTGCTGATCTTGCACATGGTTATTCCAAAGGGCCACACAAAATGAAAGCTAGCTGAGATAGCCCACACTGGCAAGGTCAGGACGAAAATAAGATCAGCAAAGGCCAGGTTCAACACGAAGGTGTCCACCAGACGCTTGTGTCTCTTACGCCGGGTGCCCACCACCAAAATAACAAACAGATTCCCCGAAAAACCAGCAAAGAACATGATGAAGTACAGAACAGCAATGTAGACATGAGCCATGGGCAGAGGTTCCCTCTGGATGGAGTCAAAGCCATAGTAATCATCTGTTGAGTTTCCTGCAGTGTCACGATCAGGGTCGTAGCTGTTGAAGCTGTAATCATCTTCTGAGCTCAGGGTCATGTTGAAGAACGCCATCTCTGAGCCGCTTGCCATCTGTGTGCAAGTGTTGGGCATATGACAAAATAACCTTGCCTGTCACATGCTGTAAAACCACAAACAGGTTCTTTCTCTTGTTTTATTTCCCCATAGCTTTACCAACTTATCACAAAGAGAAGAGTTTTCTCTGTTTTCTTTCATTCTTTTCAGAAAATTTGGAGTCCTTGGTTTCTATTCTTAACATTTTAATATAAAAAAGTCAGATTTAAAACTAATTGTAGTCAAAAATACAAGCAGAACCTTTTGTGAAAAGTTTTCACTCATTTCTGATATTAAGTGTTATGTGAGCTGTAACACAAATGCACATTGTGTGTCAAGTGTGAAATTTTTACTTTAAAAAAGCAGTTTTGTAATGAGCCAATACAGCGAATGAAGAAAAGACAGTCGCTTCCTGTCTGAGAAAACACCCGTAAACAATAAAGAAGTAAGTGAATGTTTAAATAAATGTTTGTTTCCTACTGTAGATTTACAGGTACAAAAAAACCATTTTTATCACTTCTATAAAACATTTGTTGTGAACATTTGTTGTGCTCAGTTTAGAGCAGCATGTGATATAATTGACACACAAAAATCAAACCAGTGTTGTAAGAAAAATGAACACAAACATGTAGAGTAAAAAACAGTAAAAGAACAGCACAGAACAGAAAAAATGTAGTTTAAGGGAGACAATTTGTAATGAAATTTTTTGCATTTAATTAGTTTTTACATTCAGTTATTTCAGAGAAGCTGAAAAGAAAACAGTTTCTTACGGTCTGTCTGAGTCTGTCTGTATTAATATAAAGTTTTTTAGTCACACCAACTTATGGAAAATGGGCATTAAAATGTCTGTGCGTATGATTGTAGACATGTGTTTTTTATCAGATTGTTTATGCTGGGACTACGTACTGATGTGGTTGATGTGCTGGTAGTTTATGACTAGGAGGCAGTTATATAGAGGTTAGAGACGCTGCCTTAAATTGAAAGGGTGAAGAAAAATTTCCTGTGATGTAAATCAGCAGAAATGTAGTCCATGCATGTGCATGTACCCGACACTACTGACTATATCAAATCATTACATTAAATGTCAATGCACGACATTTAGAAAACAAAATGCTTTTTTATTTCCTCGCATGTGTTTTAAGGAAGAGCACAAGTGTACATGATAAGAGCTCAAGGCTGTTCTGGGAACTGCTTGAGTTTGCAGATTTGTACAGTGAGGTTTTTGCATCAGCAAGATTCGGTTACCATGAAATTTGCAAAGTAATGCTGACAAACTTTCCTACCAGTGTTTAGGTTTACAATCTAACCTTGTGAAATCAGTTGACCTATATGAAGAGAAACTATCATTGTCACTGTGTTTATCTCTGTTCAGATCAGCATCAGATCAGCATCAGATCAGCATCAGACCTGTCTGGCATCTAGTCATGTCAGGTTAACAAGTGAATCATTCTGTTTATGATTGTACAACCTGTTACGTTTAAACAGGACTGCAGTATTATTCTGATGCATCTACATGATGAAACTACTGCATGTCATTCTGTCCTCTAGGAAAGAGTTCAGTGTAAAACGCAGATCTTTCCTACGTTATATATCACATATCAAGTGATATATTATTGGGAGGTTGATTTAACGTGTAGATGGCAGAGACAGGGAACATTATACATCCATAAGGTGGCAGCAAAGAGCTCATCCGTGACCTCTGGGCAGATTCATGTTTGTTTGTACAGCTGATGGGAGACGCAGTGCGACTCGTTCTCCAAACCCGCAGGTTTAACATTCAGGAGGACAGAGATCCGCTGTGGGTAAAACGTGCCAGAGCTGCAACAACTTCCTTCTTTACTCCAAACTTTTTCACTTTTCCTACAGGAAAGTTTTGTAGCCACGCTGCTTCCACACAGTCACTGACAGACGCTTCTGATGAGATCAGTATAAGTTATTCCGACCATTGAGGAAACTGGTGCCCAGTTTAACTGAATGGTTTGTGGGCAACCATAATGGTTCTTCTATGGCACCGTTGTGAACGAGCTTTATTTGTCATAATCTTTATTTTAGGAGAATAATAGTTGTTTTTCATTTGAAGACTAGTTTTAGCATTATGGGCACCGGTGCTGTTTACATCTGTGTTGTTTCTTAGTTAGCCAGCAGTATTACTTGTCTCAGCAGTATTACATGTCTCAGCAGTATTACATGTCTCAGCAGTATTGCATGTCTCAGCAGTATTACATGTCTCAGCAGTATTACTTGTCTCAGCAGTATTACATGTCTCAGCAGTATTACATGTCTCAGCAGTATTACATGTCTCAGCAGTATTGCATGTCTCAGCAGTATTACATGTCTCAGCAGTATTACATGTCTCAGCAGTATTACTTGTCTCAGCAGTATTACATGTCTCAGCAGTATTACTTGTCTCAGCAGCATTGCTTGTCTCAGCAGTATTGCATGTCTCAGCAGTATTACTTGTCTCAGCAGTATTACATGTCTCAGCAGTATTACATGTCTCAGCAGCATTACATGTCTCAGCAGTATTACTTGTCTCAGCAGTATTACTTGTCTCAGCAGTATTACTTGTCTCAGCAGCATTGCATGTCTCAGCAGTATTGCATGTCTCAGCAGTATTACATGTCTCAGCAGTATTACATGTCTCAGCAGTATTACATGTCTCAGCAGTATTGCATGTCTCAGCAGTATTACTTGTCTCAGCAGCATTGCATGTCTCAGCAGTATTACTTGTCTCAGCAGCATTGCATGTCTCAGCAGCATTGCATGTCTCAGCAGTATTACATGTCTCAGCAGCATTACATGTCTCAGCAGCATTACATGTCTCAGCAGTATTACTTGTCTCAGCAGTATTGCATGTCTCAGCAGCATTACATGTCTCAGCAGTATTACATGTCTCAGCAGCATTACATGTCTCAGCAGCATTACTTGTCTCAGCAGTATTGCATGTCTCCGCAGCATTGCATGTCTCAGCAGTATTACTTGTCTCAGCAGTATTACATGTCTCAGCAGCATTACTTGTCTCAGCAGCATTGCATGTCTCAGCAGTATTACATGTCTCAGCAGTATTACTTGTCTCAGCAGCATTGCATGTCTCAGCAGTATTACTTGTCTCAGCAGTATTACTTGTCTCAGCAGCA
>JBAJNP010012892.1:0-12787 GCA_036877545.1 Yasuhikotakia modesta | reverse complement strand
TCTGGGCTCCCTCTGCTTCCTGGTTCGTGACTTCCTGTTTGCTAGGTATAAAAGCTCAGGCTAGCAAACAGGAAGTCGCGATGTGTTGTATTGCCTTTCTCTTAATGTTGCCTACTTGCGTTTGCCTTCTTCTGACCTCAGCTCATGTCTTGGATTACTGTTTTGGATTGCCCCTTTTGATTACCTGTTTGCTTTGGAACATGCCTCGCTATAATAAAACCTGCAAAACCCTGCATTTGGGTCYGCCTCCGATCTCTCTGCAAACGCAATTCGTGACAGATAAAGGTTACATCTCCTTATTAGTTCTACTTAAGTCCTACCTCAGCGCAGCATTTGATGCTATAGGTCATGATGTACTGCTAGACTGTCTACAAAATTACATTCAGAATCCAAAGGCAGGCGTTGCAATGGTTTCGCTCCTATCTGTTGGACCGTTATCAATTTGTTTCTCTTAAAGGGGAATCATCATCATTAATGCCAGTAAAATATGGCCTGCCTCAAGAGTCAATTTTAGGTCCTTTGTTATTTACATTATACATGCTGCCCCTCAGGAATATTATTTGAAATCAATGTATAAATTTCCACTGTTTTGCAGACTACACTTAACTTTCCATTTCATCAAAACCAGACGATATTACCAAGTTACCGTTACTTTCAGACTGTTTTAAAGACATAAAGCACTGGATAGCAAATAATGTTCTTATTCTAAACTCAAACAAAACATCAAAGTCAAGTAAACATCAATTATCAGTTATCAGTATCTCAAAATAGACGGACGTAATGTTACCACATCTAATTATTTTAAAAATCTAGGCATCATGCTCTGTAATGACAGTAATCTGTCATTTGAAGAGCACATGGCTTATATTACAAAAACTGCCTTCTTCCACCTGAAAAATATAAATAAGCTGCGAAACTTCCTAACTTGATCTGATGCAGAAAACCTTGTCCATGCTTTTATGACCTTCAGACTAGATTATTGTAACACACTTTTACAGTAGGTGGTTGCCCTGCCTCATTAACAAACTGACTACAAATAGTTCAAAACGCAGCAGCAAGAGTCCTTACTAGGACAAAAAAATATGATCATACAACCCCTACTCTGTCATCCCTACACTGGTTGCCAGACAGATCTCATATTACTTATAAGATAGTATTGTTTACTTATAAAGCCTTAAAAGGAATTGGCCCTCAAGTATTTTTCGGATCTTCTAACTTGCTAAAATCCGTCTTGTGCTCTATGGTCTCAAAACTCTGGACTTTTGGTTGTTTCCAGAATTAATAAGTCTACGAAAGGCAGTAGAGCTTTTCATATTTATCGCCAAATCTGTGGAATAGTTCTCCGGATGATGTTTGGAGCTCAGACACACTCTTGTAGTTTAAATCTAGTCTAGCATTTTCCTAATATAGCAGTGATATTAGCGAGAGATTAATGTCTAGTAGTACTGATAAACAACAAGCAAACAAATAGAAATGGTATTTGCTCACCTAGAACTTTAAATAGTGTTTATAGATTTATATTCCCTGTGTAACAAGATCTTTTATATATTTTAAAAGATCCAATCTGCTTGAAAAACCTTAAATCCTGCTTAGGAAATAAAAGAAACAAAAGTGAAAAACCTGGCTATGTCGGCGTCAAACGAAGACACGGCAGGGTTAAGTCGCTTGTAACGCTGGATAAAGCTGTCTTTCTCAATTTCCCAGATCTCTCTGTATTTGTCCCAGGTCTTTAGGTAGGTCTGCAGGTAGGATGCATTAGTCACCATACCTGCAGCTATGGCTGCTTGGATCTTACATATCTCTCCGTCTTGCTCTAGAACACAAAGAGAAGAAAGACAATAATACACAAAAACCTTTATAGATGCTGGACAACAGCTGATGACCTAAAGTAATACACAAATAATAATGTTAAGAATTGAAAAAATCTCAAGTAAAATTATGCATGCTTGTATGTAACTATTCACGCTAGCATGACGTCATAGAGCACAACCTCCTCACACTTCTCACGTAGTATGTTGACAAAAAAACATGTAAATAAAAAGAAAGCAAAATAAAGCATTAAAGCAATTATGCCAATGTTGTAATATTCCTTGTGACATGTTGCATGTGCCATGTTGCACGTCACAGATGGGGTGACGTCATGACCAGGAAGCTATAAAGGCATGTGCAATACGCTGCTCGTTTTAGCTGCTTTCATTTAGCGCCGCATCTGCTCTTCTGCCATCACTCTTAACACTGGGGTACCACAGGGCTGTGTGCTGAGCCCCTTCCTCTACTCCCTCTTCACCCTCGTCTGCAGGGCTTTGAATGGCTCTAATACCATCATCAAGTTTGCAGACGACACTACAGTGATTGGCCTCATCAGCAACAACGATGAGACTGAAAAAAAGGGAGGAGGTCCAGCACTTAGCCAGTTGGTGCACAAACAATAACCTGCTCCTTAACACCACCTAGACCAAGAAGCTCAGCGTTGAGAACATCTAACAGAAACGCTGCCTGCGTCGAGCGCACTGCATCCTCAAAGACTCTTCCCACCCCACTCATAATCTGTTCTCTCCCCTGCCCTCTGGCAGGCGCTTCAGGAGCCTGCAGATCAGAAACAGCAGACTGAGAAACAGCTTTTTTCCAAGAGCTGTCTCGTTGATGAACTCTGCAACTCAGTGACTCCACTACACTCTTATATACACATACTCCATTAACTACATCAATAGCATAATTAATAATAATAATTAATGTTGCTCTGTTTTTTATTTTACAGGACCATCTATGCACTTCTGGACACCACTGCCCACAGACTGCTCTATTCCCTGCCTTCCGGCAGGTGCTTCAGATTTCTGTGGACCAGAACCAGCTGTCCGAAGACCATAATTGCACTACTGAACTGTCCCCACATTCACTTGCACTCTGGATTTTTGTCATTACAATCCTCCTATACGTTTACTGCACAATTTGTACACCGGTACTATGTACTGTCTATTGCACAATGCATTGTACTGCACTGTTTGCACTTTGCTGCATTACATTTTCTGTAAAGTTCTGCTTATATCATCTGTAAATAACCTGTACATGCCATAACCTATACCCTGCACTTTACTGTTTATTGCACTTCTGGTTAGACCTAAACTGCATTTCGTTGCCCTGTACTTGCACATGTGTAATGACAAGAAAGTTGAATCTATCTATCTATCTATCTATCTATCTATCTATCTATCTATCTATTTTGAAGAAGAGATAATCAGTATGCCCCTACCTAACTTCCTGTTGCAGTGAAAGTTACATCAAGGCACCAAAGCTATGTTTATCAAAGCAACTCAGTGGGTCTCCAGGATCTTTCTGCCTGAATTAAGTAAGAATTAGATTATGTGAGGCATAACTCACATAAGAATTATTCATGTACATAAAGCAGTGGCTTCACATTTACATATAGAGGCTGAAGGGTAACATATGAAAAATGACCATGTACAGGGGTAATAAGCCGGTGAGAGAGAGGTAATGAGAGCACATCATTTCACAATTTTACTTGAGTGAAAAATTTCCTGTCACCAGGTTCACAAGTTTATTCAATACTTTTTAGTCTCAACTACGTTGCAACAAAATCACAACATATATCATACAGCTTGGTTTTTACGGTTCTTATGGTAGCAACAGTGCTGCACTTTGGTCTGCTTCTTACTTCTAAAACATTAAAGCTGTTTCTTCTGGTATATGGCAAAAAAATAATAATTTTACTGTGCCCAGCATATGTAATGAAAAGAATGGCACTTTTAGGGTTGGTCAAATTTAGGGTTGCCAACCTCTGATGTAAGAGGACAATGAAGGGAGGGGTGTGGTGAATGTGATGGAGTGATTATGTACCAATGATTCTGTGGATGGGCTTCTTTTGCAACTGCTGATTGGTCAGAAGGTCTGGTAGACGTTTGAAGCCAGAAATCGTGTTGATGAGCTGAGAACTAATGCGGTTCACCATCTGGGCCAGTTTTTGTAGACAGGGAGAAAAATCCACCTGGACACATACATGGAAAAATGCAAATTAAGGGCAGTTTTATGGCATGACAAGAATGAGTGGTAATGAATTTCCCTCTGGCTATGCACCAGACCATCTTTTTCCATAGTACAACCAAACCGACCACTGTCACAGAGTTAAATTCCTAAAGTCATACCAACAGAACATAGCTTTGTCTGTGTTAAACTGACAAAGCATCAAGGAAGATTAACCATAGGCCCCAGTACTATTGCCACAGCTCTGAATTATAGAGGTTGTTGTGTTCTAAATGCCCTTTGTTTGAGTTATGATAGTGTCTGCATCCTGTCTGCTGGCAGCTCTCTGTAACCAACCAGTGCTTCGCACAGATGCTTAGTTTTTATGAAAACTTCAGAGGTGGTTTTTGTGAAAAGGATATTCAATGTCAGGGTCACATTGTCAAGCACCAGACACTGATAACATTGTTTGCATTACTACACTTGACAAAGGCTATGTCTGGCTGTGAATGGAATCCATTTTATTTATCCATCATTTTATTATATTCTCGTTAAAGTTTAGGAGCTTTAGCTAAGCAGTGCACCTGAGCAGTTGATCCAGGAGTGTGTTTAAGTACCACCTCTACTCTGAATAAAGGGTTTGAAGAGGTCTTGCCATCTCCATTAATGGCTTTAGAGAGCTCCTGTAGAGAGCGCTTTATATTCACACGCAATACATCCTCTACCATTTGATCCATTCTCTCCATGTGTGACACCCAGTACTGTTGCACCTAAACACAAATGCATTTTTTTAATATTATGGTGATGACTTTTCATTGACTTTTATGGTTGTTAAATTAACCCCATTGTATTTGATATCCTTCAGAGGTTAAATTTTTAACCAGCTTGCTGCATTAGTAGAGAAAAACAGCCAGACCAACCTTTGGACCATCTGTGAGGAAAGTCCTGTAGACTCTGGTCATGATGTCGACGATGTCCTGGTGAGCAGCCTGTAGCCGGAGCAGCTGTCTGTGTTGATGACTTTGCTGGTCTTCCTGGAACTCCAAGTCTTCATAGACTGTTTTGCAGTCCAAACAAACTAACAGGAGCTCACTGATCTGCACACAGAGCCTAGAGACTGCCAAGTTTGCAGCCTTAAATTCGTTTACCATTAACTGTACCTGCAAGCAAGACAAGTATTGAAAAAAAATTAAGCAAATGTAAACAGCCCTGTAAACAATGACTGATTACTGCAAATTTACTGCATATAACTCTGTCCAAGAACCACCTAAAAGTCTGTTTGACTGACATGTAAAGCATCCAATCACAGTTCAGTTCTCTTCATAACTTAGCATCATATTTCCAGGGAGAAATGAGAAAAAATGTAACACACATTTCCCGGTGTAACAAAGACTCAGACTGTTTGGGATCCATATGCAGTTTATTGAACAATAGCAGAGTCAAACAGGCAATGGTCAAACACAGTGAACAGATATAATGCAGGCAGATCAAATCAGAAACGAATACCAGGCAACAGGTCGGGGCAGGCAGCAATCCAAAACACAGAGTCCAGCAAACAGGCAAAGTCCAAAGGGCAGGCAGAGAACAATCGTAATCCAAATAACAGGCTAGGTAATAGCAGAGAGGCATACACCTTGAAAACACTCGGAATTGCTGCATGGGCAAACTAGACTTTGCACTGAGTGATTGTTTGAGGTGAGCATATATACACAAAGGTTAATGGGGAAATGGGGACTGTATCCCTCCCACCGACCAGGTACTGTAACCTCCCACCTCGGTGCCTGAAATACAGAATGGAACTGACCCTGTAGGCTTCCTCGCCATCTACGATGAGGGGGGAGGTCTCAAATCGTCAGTCCCCTCTAGGACCTCCACTCTGCAGCGACCTCCAGCGGGCTTGAGCAGGGAGACATGGAATGTGGGAGAAATGCAGTAAGTAGATGGCAATCTGAGTATATACGACACAGGGATGATTTGTTTTATGATCTGAAAGTGGCCCACGTATCGGGGGTTCAACTTTTTACGGGGCAGAGTCGCAGATCCCGGGTAGCCAGCCAGACCCATTGTTCAGGAGCATAAGGGGGGTTAGGAGTGTGACAACGATTGGCCTGTTTTGTGGTTCTGCGGACCGCTCTGTAGGTGAGTGTAGGCTTAATTCCAGGTCTTCTCGCATTGTCTTGCCCAGGTATTGACTGTTGGCAGTTCTGACGGCTCTCTGGACCAGGCAAACAGGGGCGGTTGGTAGCCAAGGACACATTGGAATGGTGTGAGATTAGTTGCAGGTTTCCTGAGGGAGTTTTAGGCATATTCCGCCCAGAGCAGATATCTACTCCAGTCCTCCTGCTTGTACATACAGTATGACCATAGGAACTGTGTGAGCTCTTGGTTTAGGTGCTCCACTTAGCCATTTGACTGTGGGTGGTACCCTGAGGAGAGACTGATGTTAATATTTAGTATTTTACAGAAAGCTGCCCATACCCGTGAGGTAAACTGTGGTCCATGATCTGAGACGATGTCCTCAGGGACGCTGTCTTTTGGCTGGATTGCAACTCGATTGAGTCTTTTGGCTGTCTTGAGGTACTCTAGGTTTGGATGGTCTGTTAGCACAATGAAGGGGTGTTTGGCTCCCTCCAGCCAGTGCCTCCACTCATCAAATGCAGCTTTAATTGCCAGTAATTCACAGTTACCAACATCATATTTTTGTTCAGTGGGGGTTAACTTATGGGAAAACTATGAACTCCTTCTCAGGACTGATCACGTGGCCCACGAATGTGACAAGTCCTATGGAATTTGCATTTTTCCAGCTTGGTGTACAATCGGTGAGAGATGAGTCGTTCCAGTACTGCCTTACATGCTCAACGTGTTCCTCCACACTGTTGAAAAAATGAGAATGACCATCAGCACCCTCTATTGTTATGGAGAAAGGGATAATAACCCTAAATAAAAGGTAAGTTATGGCTCTTGGCAAAATCTTCATCAATAAAATTACCCACTGCTCCCACAAACCCACCATGGGTTTGTGAGGTGGTAACCTTAGCTCAGGGCAGTGATCATATCAATGTATGCACTCTCTTTCCTCTGAGGTAAGGTATGGGACTGGACCTTCCACTGGCACAAGTGTACTTGGGACAGGCTCAGACAGGATTCACAGGATTGATGTTGGCAGCTTGAGGGGTACGAGTCCTGATCAGATTGTCCATTTTGATGGTGATGTCAATGAATTGGTCTAATGTTTTTCCTTTGTCTCGACAGGCCAGCTCAGCTTGAAGGCGAGTGTTCAAACCTCTGCGGAAGGTACGTTTCAGGGGGTCCTCACTCCAACCTGCCTGGGCAGCCAACGTGCGGAGTAAACAGGGGTAGTGAGTGAGGAAACGACAGGTGGGTTTACGTTAACTCCAGACAGATGCAGGGTTTGTAGCGCTTTGACGAGTTCCTCTGTTAGCGAGGTTTAGCTGGAACATATCCTGGGTGGCAAAGTCTTCTGTAACGAGACTGTTTAGAATCCATATGCAGTTTATTGAACAATAGCAGAGTCAAACAGGCAATGGTTAAACCCAGTGAACAGATATAACGCAGGGTCCAGCAAACATGCAAAGTCCAAAGGGTAGGCAGAGAACAATCATAATCCTAATAACAGTCCAGGTAATAACAGAGAGGCATACACAGTGAAAATGCCCGGAATAGCTGCATGGGCAAACTAGACCGCACTGAGTGATTGTTTGTGGTGAGTATATATACACAAAGGTTAATGGGGAAATGGCCGCCAGCTGGAGAGGGCATGGCCCAGGTACGGGGCAGATGGGAGATGTAGTCTTTAGTATTCGGGTGAAGGATCCCACTGGCGGGATCCCACTAGCGAGTGGGAGCCACAGGGACCGAACATGTGACACCAGGACATTGAACATTCAAACATCAAATACAATTATACAATGCTGTATACACTAGTATATAACATTTAAGTAATGGAATCAATTCAGCCAAAGTTACAGTACTTGGATGATGTCATAAATATTACCTGTGTCTATGTATGGCTATGAAAATTATCATCTTATGATTTATCACTTTTTGTTTTCCTCACAATGTAAGTTGCTTTGGATACAAGCATTTGCTAAATTTAATGTAATTGTAAATATTATATAACAATACTAAAAAGTTCAGCACTTTTTTCACCCTGCAATATATATATAAATACATTACAACAGCAAACACTGAATTATAAACATACCACCTTGAAGTATGTTCAAAAAGTAGTCTGATTGGACTAATTCAGTACACCACAAAGTCACAGATGCAGACCAAAGCCCAAACACAGTAAAACATTACCAAACTTAGCCAAAATAACAACAAACCATGCACAATTGAGCACAGTTTGGTGCTCTTGATGGAATTTCAATGCAATTATTCAATTAAGATTCACAGTGATTTCCTAAATGTGTGATCAGTGTTAAACAGAAATTTAAATATTTAAATACTGGAATGATCTTAATTTGGAAATTTGTAATTAAAATGTCAATCTCTGAGCTCCTGTGTATCCATATATGTGATATATACAACAAAGTGCTCCCTGACTTGTTCAGTAGATAATTCTGAAGATGCTATGCAATTCTTTTATGAAGATAGGAACTGAACTGCATTAAGAGCTAGGCTGAGCGAATGTGGGCATGCTGCTGCTTACCTTGCAGAGAGTACTTAACTTCATTGTAACCTTACAGCTTCAGGTGTAAGGCACCTCTCTTCCACCTGTAGGGAGAGGACGCTTACCAACAGCGCTGCAAGAGTTAAAGCTGGGACCACTAAACATATTGTGGGTGCTCTTTTGCTTTATGAATTTTGCTCTTTGCACACACACTGTGTCTAACCTGCCAAAGCACCTATGGCAAGTTCAGTTCAGGATGAGGACAAGGATTTGTTTGTCACTTTGTCCTTCAAAGTGAACAAATCAAGATGAACAAATCAAGCCACCTGCTTTGTGACGTTCACCTTGTTTTTGGTTGTTTTTGCTTCTATGACCATGTTTTCCATTAATACATCGCTGCATTTGGATCCCCTTGTGTTTGAGCCTTCATTACAGAAGACTTCAGAAGACCACTCGATCAGAAGACCGCTCGATCCAGCAGCGTACTCACTGTGGCCCAAGAACACACCAACTCTAAGCCTATTTTTTGACCCGGAGCGTATTAACAACTGTCTCTTGTCCATGACAGAAGGGCTAAAGCAGGCACCGCTTGAATCCAATGGCGCCTTCAATGCCCTCATGGTTCTGCACAGCTCACGGCCCGAGGTCCCAGTGCCCAAGCCCGTTCCAGAGGTCCCAGTGCCCAAGCCCATTCCGGAGGTCCTAGTGTCTGCACCTGCAAGCCCGAGCTGGCGGTGGACTTTGTGGACGAAGGAGGCTGTGCTTGCTGCAAGAGCAGTGGGGGTGAGCTCTTTTCAGGGTCCGTTAATGCTGTTGTTATGGGGTTGGAGCAGGCTTCATCCTCCATCACACCGGCTCCACCACATCCCTCCATATCGCTGCCTCCGCCTCATTCGCCTGTGAGCCGTTCGTAAGGGGGGGCTCTGTCATGAACTACACTACCCAGAACCCTGTGCTGGATCCACGCCACACACAGGTGGCGGCCATTACGGTCATTCAGAACTTTATTTAAACTCCCTTGATCTGTTACTCTGGGCGAAGTCTCATTTTGCCCCGGCAAACGTTACCAAGCATTCTCCTTGTGTTTCCTGTTTGCCTGTTTTGTGTTTTACCTGGACTGTTTCCTGTTGTTTGATTGTAAACTTCGCATTGTTTTTTGATGCTCTGTCAGCCGCCTGACCTGATCTTTGCTTTGGACTCTCGTTTGTGTTTTTGGATTTCCCTCATTGTTCTTGTTTGCATTTGGATCCCCTGTGTCCCATACTGTAAAAATACTTACTACATACTATGTTTGCTGTGAGTTAAAAGGTGTCATATTGATCACAAAATATTGATCAAAAAATACGTTAGATTCTACATTTTTGTTCCCTGCCTAGTGACATTATTGTAATGTTATAGCCGCAGTTATTTAACCGCCACCGGCTATCCGTCACCATATGTGTTTGTAACTGTAACGCCACGCTCCATGCCACTGTGGGAACAGGAAGTGCTCCCTCTGCACTTCCTGTTCCTGTTTCCTGTTTGGAACTGTAAGCCATGTGTTTGCAACCTTACATTGCGAAGTATCCTAGATCTGCATAACGAGCACTTTCTGGACTATCTACCATGTGTTTGATTTTGCCTGTTTCTTGTTTACTACCTTTTGGATTTTGCATTATTGGATTTGTTTGCCTGCTGTGTATGACCTTGCCTGCTCACCATTGTTTGATCGCCGCCTGCCCTGATCTCTGCCTGCTTAATGTTTATGATTGTTTGCTACCTGCCCTGACCTGTGCCTGATTATTGTTTATGTCTCTGGTTTACGATTTGGATTGGTGTAATAAAATGCACATGGATTCTAACCCATTTGCCTTGTTATAGTAACATTCCTCAGTGCCTGACATTTGTCACAAAAGTCTTAAATCAACATAAAATTATAAATCAGCTCTAGGTAAGCTGGAACGGTGTATCTTGCTAATAGAACTAATGAAAATTTCCAATAATAACTGCTATATAAAGAGTTTGCATGTGTAAGAAGATACTGACCTTGTTGGTATGCACTCTGCAGTCATTAATAAAGGCAATGGCAGTTCCTTTTGTAGACCAGTGCAGTTTTGACAGGCCAGGCTGAAATTTCTTATTTAAAAAATTTATTCTTTCAGAAAAGAGACCCATCTCATCCTCATTTAGGGCTGTGATGATTCTGATAAACAGTGAATACTAATTTAATAAAGTAAAGGTTCACCACTCTTTTTCAACAGATTTTACAGTTTTGCAGCAATTTTAAGAAATAAACAAGACATTTTTGAAAATGTGCTGGTTTGTAATCATTGTTTCCAATTGGCATGTGTAGAATATAATAAATGCAGTGACAATATGGACAGAGATGACTTCAGACAGACATAGAGAAGTCTCTATGTCCTTCTGATAGCTAAAATTAGTGTGTGTGTTGATAGGCTTAAGTGTAAATTGTGTGAATTGTTTTGTTCAGTCATTGTGTCTATGTGTGTTTATTTTTACTGCTTTTCACCAGATCAAATGTGATAATTGTGTCAAGACAGATGGATGTATACTCTTCTTATACCTAAATGTAAGTGAGCAGTTCAGGAGTGATCAGTATGAACAGATGGTAAGCTGTGTTGCAATGTTAAACTATAATCAGCAGTAAACAGGTTTGTTCAGTCAGTGGACAGTGAAACAAATAATACAAACAAAATAATCTTTAAAGATGTTCTATGAGGTGAAAACAGCTTTAAATTTATGCATATAGTACTAATGTACTAGGAAATTTGACAAATTATAATTAAATTACTAAATATTTACATGCATGTTTGCCTGTGTGACAAAAAGGGGCAGTTGTGGCCTACTGATTAGTGAGAAATGCTTATAATCAGTAGGTTGCTGGTTCGATTTTAGTGCCAGCAGGTAGCAACTAAAGTGCTGTTGAGCAAAGCACCTAGCACTCGATTGCTCCCTGGGCACTCCAGTAACAGCTGCCCCCCACTCTGTGTTCATGTCTTGCAGCGTGTGTTCACTCCTCACAAGTGAAAGTGACATGTTTTTGTCATATTTTATGGTTACCCATAACCAAAATGTGACCTCTGCATTTAACCCATCCTTCATGAGGAGTGAACACACACAGTGATGGGTTAAATGCAGAGGTCACACTGCATATCTGACAAAAAAACTTTCTAAGTCATACTGACCTGTTATAGTCTCGAACCACAAGCAGAACATTCTCTCTCAGGTCATGGAGTTCATCTCTGCGCTGATAGACATCTGTGATGTAGTGAGGAATCTCAAAAAGCAGTCGGTCCCAGTAATGAATCTCATTAAATATCTTCAACAGGTTCCTCAACACACAAGCACAAAAAGATTATGACATTTTACAAGTAATGTAAATAAAACAATACCAGAACAACACAAGTATGTCAAATTATATATACAATCTGTGTCTGTGTAATCAAGTACTTGTTGAAGTTGATGTCTAGCAGGCCTGCCTTTTGACTGTGAATCATAAGGGGCTGGTCCAGACTGCTAAGACACTGTCTGTCCAGATTTTGACTCCAATCTGTAAAGATCCTCCTCAGCTTCTCATCCAGACTCTGACACAGCTGAGCGTAAGCCACATGGACTTCCTGTTCATTGTTGGCATGAGGCAAAAAATAAGCATGCCGGAGAACCTACAGAACACATACAGAAAATTTAAGATATTGCATTAAGGGCAAATCACTGAATAGGTAATTTATTTAATTTAATTTGTATGATTCAGTCAATATATTATTTGTTGACTGAACAAAAGCTATTACTAACCTACAATCTACAGGGAGTGCAGAATTATTAGGCAAATGAGTATTTTGACCACATCATCCTCTTTATGCATGTCGTCTTACTCCAAGCTGTGTAGGCTCGAAAGCCTACTACCAATTAAGCATATTAGGTGATGTGCATCTCAGTAATGAGAAGGGGTGTGGTTTAATGACATGAACANNCTATATCAGGTGTGCATAATTATTAGGCAACTTCCTTTCCTTTGGCAAAATGGGTCAAAAGAAGGACTTGACAGGCTCCGAAAAGTCAAAAATAGTGAGATATCGTGCAGAGGGATGCAGCACTCTTAAAATTGCCAAGCTTCTGAAGCGTGATCATCGAACAATCAAGCGTTTCATTCAAAATAGTCAACAGGGTCGCAAG
>JBAJNP010012891.1:223-12788 GCA_036877545.1 Yasuhikotakia modesta | reverse complement strand
TTTACCTGAGCAGTCATTTACCTGAGCAGTCATCGTTTATCTGAGCAGTCATCGTTTACCTGAGCAGTCATCGTTTACCTGAAGACGCCAGACATCCGCCTTTCACGAGGAAGTGCGTCTGATCCACACGGATAAACGGCAGCGCGTGAGCAGCTGTGGACCGGAGCCGCTCTCTGAAACATGGATTGGGGTTTAGATCTTTGGGTGAGTAACGCGATGTGCGTCTTTCACTCCATTGATCCAGACACACTATAATGCTGTTTACTACATCATTTTCTGGAAAAAAAAACGGATAATAAAATCGTACAAATGTGGCTGTCATCGAAAGCATTAATATTACTTTTTTAATGAAAAATATTCCTTTTTCTAAAGTAATATGGTTGGGGGTTTTTGGTAGAAAGCAAGTAGAAAATCATGTGACAATGGTCTGTCATGATTTCCTTGTGCTGTCTGAGCTGTTCTGGTGGTTTGGGGAGCCACACATGTCTTGGAGCTGATGCAGAACGATCTGCTCCTCTCAGAAGAGTGTCTGTTCACTGACCACTGGACCACAAGGAAGCGCGTTCACTCCTTTCTGTTACCCTCCCGTGTTGGATTGATAATCCCAGTAAACACATGTTATGGGTGTGTGTGCGCATTGCGTAAAGTTGTGCTGAAGCCACATATGTCATGTGACAGCAGCCCGTTCTGGAGTGGATGGACCCGTTGAGCTAGTTCAAGTGTGTATGTGTGGAAAACACAAGCTACACACATAATGTACCGCACCTACACATCATACAGAGCTGAAAGTCTCGCGTAGCTGAAAACACCCCCCACACGCTCATTCATTGGTTTCAGGTCAACACGAAACATCAGCTGCCCAGTTTACTCTAGTAATATAAAAACGTCATCCAAAATCCTTACAAAATACAGAGTGGGTCAGAAACAGATTTGCTTCTGAATCGTTTCTTGAAGGGTGGACTGTAGATTGTCTTTGTGTGTTTCTGCAGGACCAGCATGATGTGATTGAGAGACACACTCAGTGTGGACTGGAACAGCTGGAGCGCTACGTGAAATTTGTCAAAGAGAGAGCTGAAATTGAGCAGAGTTATGCTAAACAGCTCAGGCAAGGCATCTCCTGTGTACATCACATAGAAAGAAAATGTTTCACTTTCACACGTGTGTGTTTGTCTGCAGGAATCTCTACAAAAAATATTCCAGGCGAGGTACCAAAGAAGATCAGGAGATGAAGTGAGTCCAGCAGCTCTTTGTCTGGGGTGCTGCACAGAACCCATCAGAATATGTCCAGTAGATCTTCAAATGTTCCCACAACCCATCAAGAACTAAACAGCAGTGTAACACTCACTTTTAGCTCTTTTTTATATATAGTTATATTATAATGATGATTGAGAAATAGAACTATAACTATATACATATAGGAGTCTTTCTCCATGAAAACAAAGCAGAAAATGCACTGCACATCTTTTTGTCTATGAAATGATCCTGCACAAGGTGGATCCCTTCTGATACCACCTGTGCCTCGTCTACAGCCTTTAAGTGATATTGTTGTTACTGCAGGCTTGTCTTCTACCAGTCAGAAGGGTTGAGCTCCACTGGTGTATATAACACTACATGAACCAGGAGGCAGCCTTTCTGAAATAAGCCAGACAGACTGGGTGTTGTTAACTGTGTGTCAGCAGATTGACCAATCAGCAAGCATATCAGGAGGTGCTGAATGAGCTGAATGACTATGCTGCCCAGAGGGAGCAGCTGTCAGAGAACATGACCGTGACCATCTGTGTGGAACTCACCAAAAACCTAAATGAGCTCCGACAGGAGCGGAAGAATGTGAGTCGGTCCATTTTTTGTGTGTGTGTGTGTGTGTGTTAGTTTGTGTGTGTGTGTGTTAGTTTGTGTGTGTGTGTGTTAGTTTGTGTGTGTGTGTGTGTGTCTGTGTGTGTTAGTGTGTCTGTGTGTGTTAGTTTGTGTTAGTGTGTCTGTGTGTGTTAGTTTGTGTTAGTGTGTCTGTGTGTGTTAGTTTGTGTGTGTGTGTGTTAGTTTGTGTGTGTGTGTGCGYGTGTTTGTGTGTTAGTTTGTGTCTGTGTGTGTTAGTTTGTKTTAGTGTGTGTTAGTTTGTGTTAGTGTGTCTGTGTGTGTTAGTTTGTGTGTGTGTTAGTTTGTGTCTGTACAGTGTGTGTGTGTTAGTTTGTGTCTGTACAGTGTGTGTGTGTGTGTGTGTGTTAGTTTGTGTGTCTGTGTGTGTTAGTTTGTGTGTCTGTGTGTGTTAGTGTGTCTGTGTGTGTTAGTGTGTCTGTGTGTGTTAGTTTGTGTGTGTGTTAGTTTGTGTCTCTGTGTGTGTGTGTGTGTGTTAGTTTGTGTGTGTGTGTCTGTGTGTGTTAGTGTGTCTGTGTGTGTTAGTGTGTGTCTGTGTGTGTTAGTGTGTCTGTGTGTGTTAGTTTGTGTTAGTGTGTCTGTGTGTTAGTTTGTGTCTGTACAGTGTGTTTATGTGTTAGTTTGTGTCTGTGTGTGTGTTAGTTTGTGTGTGTGTGTGTGTTAGTTTGTGTGTGTGTGTGTGTTAGTTTGTGTGTGTCTGTGTGTGTGTGTGTCTGTGTGTGTTAGTTTGTGTGTGTGTGTGTTAGTTTGTGTGTGTGTGTCTGTGTGTGTGTGTGTTAGTTTGTCTCTGTGTATGTGTGTGTGTTAGTTTGTGTGTGTGTGTGTCTGTGTGTGTTAGTTTGTGTCTGTGTGTGATTTCCATTACTGAACCTGTGGTATTTAATGAAAATAAATTCTGTTTACTGCAAGTTTGCACTACAGATTGTGCTGTCACATCAAAACTGTATTTTAGCTCTTTTTCTCAATTGCAGTATTTCTTGGAAATTAAGAAGTCTCAGCAGAACCTGGACAGCATCTTCAAACAGCTGGAACTTGTAAGTGTTTGTGAATATCTGACCATCACACATCAAAGTGGTTTCTGGATAGAATAGAATTGAATAAGTAGAACTGAATAGTACAGTGAACCCAAGCTGTCCCAATTTCTACACAACACCTAGCGCGATATACACAGATATTGTGGATATGTTTACGCTGTGTTTTATGTACAGTATTCTTATATGTTTCTATATTTTGTCTTCAGTTTTGCTTGTGTTACTGTTGCACGCATTTTGGACACAGCTTAGCTGCCATTGGCAATAAAAATGTTCAGGTTTTTGTCAGCAAAGCCTGAAGTGAAAGTGAATCAAAAGAAAAGAGGCGGTGGACATGATGTTTGATTGATCTCTGCTAGAGTAAGAAAAGATTTGAGAAAGAATGGAAGGAAGCCGAAAAAATCATTCAACAGACAGAGAAAGTCCAACAGGACCCCAGCTCCACTAAAGCAGATGTTGATAAGGTACACGCATGCAGACACGCACGTATCTTCATGCATCTTCATGGCTTGTGATCTATGCGTCAGGTTTGTGTGTTTTAGGCCAAACAGCAGGAACACAGTCGCACACACACGGCAGATGAATGTAAGAATGAATACGCCTTACAGCTGCAAAGATACAACAAGGAGCAGAATAACTTTTATCACTCAGAGATTCCAGCTGTGTTTAAAGTAAGTCTTCCTAAGTCTTCCTAACCCTACGGTTAGCATTAGCATTATTAAAGTATGCTGACTCCGCCCCCTACCTGTCAATCACAGAAGCTGCAGGAAATGGAAGAGCGGCGGATCAAGATGCTGGCAGATGGATACGTGCAGTTCTCTGAAGCGGAGAAAAGGCTCCTGCCAAACATCAACAAGTGTTTGGATGCCATCAGCACAGCAGGGAGGAAGATCAGTGAGAAACAGGTGTGTGTTCACACACACTCGCATGCCGCAACTGCAGCTTTACTGTGGTGTAGTAACACAATCAGGTGGTAATAAAGCAGAATCACTCTTGTCTAAATGGTTTACTGATTTAAACAGCAGTTATCACAGTAATCTGATAACAGTACTTTCATTTTGGAGGGTAAGAGGCAAACAAACAACAGCTAGTGAAAATACTGATGTTTTTGAAAGACTGACTCCTGTAGGTTGTAAGATTGTAGGTTTCTTGTCAATGACACCACAGTTTTATGACCATGAATGTAAACATGAACACCACAGTTTCATAAACGCTGACTTTTTTTTCTTTCTGCAGTTGGCAGAGTTTGCCAGTGTTTCTTAACTTTATTCAGGGGGGTTCATTTGATCAATGTTTTCTCATGGTATGTGGTAGAAGGAGCTTCTGGAATGACTTCATCGCTGACTTTTTTCTTATATAAACACTTACATTAATGTTGAATTAATGCCCCACCTGGATGTTAGGCCATATCTCCTGTAAGGCACCACTTCTTTCCAAGCTCATCTGAGTCTGATCTCATGCTTTCCTTAAAGAAAATGTTACGTTTCTGAAGCTGCTCGCTTTTCGCTTCAGTTGTTTTTTGCAATAAACCCAAAATGGGCAATTATTGCTATATTAGGAGTATACAGATATCAGAATATGGTCCAGGAAGACTTTGATAAATCGGTCAATCTGAACAGATTTCTCAGTTTAATCTATTAGATTTTATTTTGCATGTCTGCTGACCTTATCACCTCTAAAACAAATAAAACACAAATATGATATCAAGCAGTTTATTCTCCTGGTAGTGTGTTGAAATGAAATGGGACAGAATCACACCTTGTGTTCTTTAGGACACTGCAGCACTTGTAGAACAGTATAAATCTGGTCTGTCGCCCCCTGCTGATGTGGAGTTTGAAGATTACAGTCAAGGAGTCAAAGCAGCTTCCAGTGAGAACACGGCACACCTGTCCAAAGTCCGTATCAAGCAGCTCTTTCACAAGAAAAACAAGGTAGTTGAAGCTTGTCTGAGAATCTACAATCTAAATAGTCATGACAATAAAGAGTCCAAACTTTTGACTGTACATCATACTGCTTACTGCTTTAACATGTTTTGCTTAGTACAGAAACGTCACCTTTTAAGTGCTGAAGAACTAGAAACATTGTGTGAATGAATAGTAAATGAAGGTCAGACATGAAAATGTCTTCAGAGATTAGACCACAGAAATAACTGTCAGGAAAAATATCAGCAAATATCAATACTTGGTCCAAAAGCTAATAAAGAGAGACTATGACGGCATATGTTAGCTTGGTGAGGGACTATGTAAATGCATTTGTTTAAATTGTTGTTTAATACTGTCCTGGTGCAGCCATGATTAAGATAATTATTCACCCAGAGACTCCACCATTGGGTTAAAGTTCATAGAAGAAATTCTAAAAATGGAGTAAAAATGGAGTAAAGTTTGATTTGTCATGGCTCAAGGTTTCAGACGCTTGAGTAATGAGCCTGTTTTATGATGAATCTGTTCTAAAGGTTTGATTTGTGTTTGTTTCTCCAGCTAACATCTCCTGACAGAAACATGGTACAGTGTGCATCTTTATTACCTGCATAACATTTTAAAAGTATAGAAAATATTTTTGAGATGATGGTAGGGTCGTTCTTGTTTTTGACAAACGTTTTTGGCAGTTTGTACAGTGAGCATTCAGAAAGTCAATGCTGGGACTTGATTTCTTAAAGGTGGTTGGGGTGATTTTAAATTATATTTAAGTACCCTTAAAAAGTGTTTGTGTTTGTGTGTGAGAAGCCTCCTTCATTGGAGGACTTCACTCGTCTTCCTCCTGATCAGAGAAGGAAACGTTTGCAGGACAAGATTGATGATGTCACCAAAGAGCTACAGAGAGAGGTGGAGCAGAGGTACATCACCATCTCCATGACTACCGCTGATCCGTAACATCCTACCGATCACTGATGTTCAACGTGTCTGTCTGTCTGTCTGTCTGTCTGTCTGTGTCTCTCAGTGAAGCTTTGAAGAAGATGAAAGGAGTTTATGAGCAAAATTCTCAACTTGGAGATCCATCCAGTCTACAACCTCAGATCACACAAACCGCTCACAACATTGCCAGACTCAGAGGAGAACTCAACAAATATCAGGTACGCATGCACACGTAACATAAAAAGTCACATCTGTAAATCTGTAAGCATGCATGTGTTTTGTTTGTATGTTGTGTAGGAACAGTTCACTGAAGCTGGACCTGAGTCGCACTGTCAGACCAGGTTTGTTCTTCCACAAATACATTGTGGAACTTGGTTTCAAAGAAAATTTGTTTTAAAAACGTCACCTGTCATGAAACTTGTGTATCAATCTCCAGGGTCTCTCCGTCTGATGAGAATATTTATGAATATGGGTTTGATGAGGATTTTGGTGTTGATGTGCCCATTGGTCAGTGTAAAGCACTCTATAACTTTGATGGTGAGTTCTTTCTTTGGGTTCTTTGACTGTTCCTGTAGCTCAGTCAGAAGAGCATTGTTATCAGGGAAATCTTAAAGGTGGTGATGCTTGACCCCCATCACAACTTCAACACACTCCCACCTGTGTGTTTCAGGGGACGGTGAAGGTGCTGTGTGCATCCAGATGGGTGAGCAGCTGAGTTTGATGGATGAAGATCAGGGTGATGGCTGGGTCAAAGTTCAGAGGGCAAACGGAGACGTAGGATATGTGCCAGCATCCTACATCCAAATCATCTGATTCCGGCCTCAGCATCACGTAACCCCACCATAACCTTCAGCTACCCTCAAAATCAAACCTGACACACATGAGATGTTTTAAATCAGGGTGCTCGGTTCTGCTCCTAACTGAGGTCCTAACTGTACCTTACAGATCAAACCCTAATAACACCTCAAGCAGCCAATCACAATTCAGAGTTTTCCTAACTACATCAGGCAGGTGTGTTGCTTTGGTTGCCACTTAATTCTCCAGGACTGTGCAGCACCACACTTGAGATGTTTAACTGAATGTTCTTCTGTGCTTTTGTCAGTATGGAGCAGGTACCACAACAGTTCTGCATAAGGGCTGAATTCTGATTTACTCATTTGAACTTTAAGAATATTTTATTAATCTTTTTTAATCTTGTGTTTTTGTTTAGTGAAGATGAAAATCAAATTAAAAACACATTATTATGAATGTTATATAATGCTGACTGTCACTTTATATTTTGGAACAGAAAGCTTTGTTACTGTAAGGACACAAATGTTTCCACAAGAACCACTGTGGTAGAGCTGTGCTTCAGTGAGTTCAGATGGTAATAATGTGGTATTTTTTTAAACAATGATACTGGGTGTTTACCGTTCATGTTCAATGGTGTTATAAACAAACATGTATAATAGAGAACAATAAATGTGTTGTCCTCCAATCCTGCCATCCTAAAGCGTTCATTTGTGTAAACAAATCGATCACAGTGGGATATATAAATTCTTTTTAATTAAGTAAAAAATATTTGTAGTGATAGTTCTACAAATACATTTTGTTGGCACACCCACACACACATACAGGTGAGGAAAAAATGATGCTGGTGAAATTGGCTGTTTGTACCAGGTATCTTTACACAGGTGTGAACACACCATCTGAAGTAAAGTGTGTTTTTAAGTCACTGTTCCTGAGCTGTGTCCTGCGGATTCTTTAGCTTTAAATATTTTCCATCTTTCTATCGAAATATAAAACCAATAATGTACAAGTATTGAAATGAAAGAATTGTCCATTGAATGACTCGGTTCCTGTTTCAGTCATGAGGCGTCAAACACCTGATGTTTCATCTGGTTCTAATTTGTTGGAGAGGACAGTGAGGATTCTGTCAAATTTAGCATAGCGCTCCTTGCGTTCAGCCTTTGCACCAGCTTGGCCCCAGAAGAGACGTAGAGCAAACTCTGTCTGAAACACCTCCAGTAACTCAGGGATTGGCTCCCAGCCTGCTGCTGGCAAAACGTGACAGGTCAGTCATCCAATCAGATCATTGGGTCACTAAGTTTGTATATGAGTGTGTGCACCTGAGAGCAGACTGTGAGCGTGCTGGGTGTAGTCGCTGGCATGTAGTGCAGCGCTACGTGCTGACTGCAGCAGGTTGTACAGTAACTGGCATCCCCTTTCTGTAGATTCTACACCATCTTCCCCCTCCATTAACCTCAACAGGGGCACCATGTGTGGAAGAGACAGCTGTCCTGACACCACAGAGTCTACAACACACAAATACTGAACTACAGACATTCATGCAACACTCACTGTAAACTACAGACATACACACAACACTCACTGTAAACTACAGACATACACACAACACTCACTGTAAACTACAGACATACACACAACTCTCACTTTAAACTACAGACATACACACAACACTCACTGTAAACTACAGACATACACACAACTCTCACTTTAAACTACAGACATAGCGCTCACTGTAAATTACACACACTCACCGTCTCCCTCCTGAAGTGATTTCATGAAGGGTTTGAGTGTCTTTTCAAACTGCACGGCACTATTGGTGTGATTCCTCCTCAACGCTCTCCACGTCATCTCTAGCCTCACCACCTACACACACACATCAGTATTTGTAATCTCCAGCCTGATCTTTTGTGTACTGGTTTAAACAGATGTTTCCCAGCCCTGTTTCTGGAGGTAAAGCAACAGCCTGTCTTAAAGGCTGGGGTAATGTTGTCTGGACCACTTTGTCCCCAAACTATAAAGATCAGTGCTTTACCATCTACACTATACAGTGAGAGTTTGGTACCTGAGGCAGCTCCAGGGCCTTCATGACAGCAGAGAAGGCATACAGGTCATGTGTTGTGTTGCGTAGCTCCTGTGCTAGCTGGATGATCTTGTGCAGCACAGTTGCCCTCTGACCCACTGACCCAGTGCAACCCAGAAGATCCACGGCAATGCCCAGAGCCAGCACGTGATGCCTGCCAGGAACATCATGTGATGACATCACACATAACTACAGATCTAACTTTACATCATCATTGTTCTTTCATGATACACACCTCTCCAGCAGGTCTTGCCTCAGTTGCCCTCCATGTGGAAGTGTTATGAGCTCTAAACCTGTTTCCACTCCCATGAGCCTCCTCTGTTCCACCGTCACACCTGTGACACGGGCCACCTGCGACAGAAGCAGAATGCATGAGGATGTTTCATTTCAGCAGTGTTGAGGATGGATGTTGTGTGCTATACCTGACAGTTGACGCTGAGCATGTGCAAGGCACTGGACTTGGCGTCAGTGTGTGTGAGCAGCTCTTTTACTTTGAGCAGGGTGCTCTGCTCCAGTGGACGGTTGTTCTCCAGCAGCAGCAGCGATCGAAACTCATCCAGACGAAAACACGAAGTCGTTTCAATCTGTGGGCGTTCAAAATGCCAATCTCTCTCACCTGTTGCTCTCTCTTTCTGCTCCTCCTCCAGTTTCTGAGCCTCCAGGAAGCCAAAGCTGGTTTCAGTGAGACGCGCACGGCTGGTCCATTTCTCCTGAGCGCGAAGACGTGCCGTGTGACCTTTGGGTAACATGGTGATGGGAACCTATGTGGCATCAGAGGTAAGCTATTAGAAATGAATCATTTTTACTTTGTTGACTGTGAACTCTCACCTGAGGTACCAGTTCACCGTAGAGGCTGCTGGGGTCTCGCTCTGAACCAGATGCTGGGGAAAACACAATGGAGATTCTGAGCGGTTTGGGCGGCGCTCTGGAATGCAGCTGTCCATCAGAGCCACGAAGAGGGGAGCCACCGAGACACAGTTGGCTGGGTGAAGCTGAGCAGGAAGTACCTGGGCTGAGCAGAGGTTCACTTCCTGTGCGGAACACAGGAGAAACAGGAACAGGGCTGGACACCTGTGATGGACTTGATTGAGGTGAACCTGCAAAACAAAAAAAGTCTGGTTTCGGTTGGGTTACTTTTGATGTCTAATGACCAATGGATAATGGTATCCTGTCAGTAGCTTGGTATAAAAAATGGACATTGGTAAGATACCTTTACCAATTTAGTGAAAGAACTAGGTGTGTGTGGGTGTGTTTGTGTACTTGTGCGAAGGTTGCTGTCAGACTGTGCAGACTGTAGAGATGGTCTCCCAACTGTCTCTAGGTTAGCAGGCTGACTGCCACTCCTGCCACACACACACTACATGTTACACACTACGTTACACACTACCTGTAGATGTGTTATTTTATTGCAGCTTTGTTCTGATGTATAAGCATTGACATGCTTGTTTACCTGAGCAGGTTGTTGACCTGTAGAGTGTCTTTCTGAGATGAGCTTAGGCTCCGCCTCTTTCTTTGAGTTCTTGACAAAGTAGATGAGCTGGACAATCTCGCGGCCTGGCGCTCACTGATGAGTCGTAGCGGCAGGGTACGTGTGATTGGATGAAAGATAATAGCTCCTATGGAATTTGAAACTGGTCGTCGCCCACCAACATGGAATCGTATTAAAGCAGGAATGTTGTCGAACTGATCATTCTCAAATTGAAACAGCTCGCGGGAGTAACCCTACACACACAACACACAACGCTCAGCATCTGACTGTTTATTGTGATGACACAAAAAGCAATGAGCATGTTACCTGTTTAGGTCGCAGCACAATTCGTATGATTTTAAAATGCATGTGTTGGTTTTTCCACATGCAGCTGAGGACGTAGTCACCCGCACAGGAGCTGGAGTCTCTCACCAGAAAATCCCCATCTCTACACAAAAGCTGCTCGGCACCCTGCACACACACACACACACACTGTAACTGCAAACACAAACATGCACTAAAACTAAAGAAACTTACAAACTCAAATTCAAGGTGATTCAGAATGTTACAGTAACTACCTCCACAGTTTCAGTTAATTCAACTTATTGTTTCCACTGTAATTAAAACAAACAATAAGTATAATTCTGCGCAATCTTTAAGGAATCTTCAAATCCAAAAGACTCTATGAACAGTCATTGTGCAGAGAAGAGCTGAGTTTTATTCTTGTGTCCCACAGGAAACAAGCAGCATGCAAGTGCAGAGAAGACCTCACCTCACGTGTCAGCTGCCCGTGGTACCAGGCATGACTCCTTAGATCTTCAGTGCTGAGTTTCAGTTCCTCCTCCAGTTCCTTCTTCAGAGAGTCCATGTCCTTCAGTCCTAGGAACACCTTCAGGCACATCAAATGACAGAAGACCTAGTGAGGTACAAGAAACACCCTCATCTTTTCATTGGAGGTGTTTAGTTCACCTCTCTATACATGTAATTATTAGACCCAGATATAAAAACAGAAGAATTTGAGAAAAATAGTTTCATTTCAAGCTAAATCTTGTGTTTGAGTTGTAAAGAGTCTTACACAACGCCTTAACGCCTTAGTCCACACGACACACACTCACCTGACTGATGAAGGCTGACACACTCTTCCTCCTGCTGAATCACAACAGAAGAGATTCTTTAATGAGCTGCACACACTCTCACACCCATGTCTGCTTTATAGGGCCAAACATTACTGAGGCTAAACCTCACCTGTGTCCAACTGTACCTTTGATCTGATGTGAAGCTGAGCTGAACTTTACCCCTTATGTAGTCAGTTACGTAATGTCAGTATCAGCATCAATATTTTGACAAATGTAAGTGAAGTGTTATGATGTGAGGTATAGTCTGTTCTCCCCGACCACGCCCTCTCATGGGTGACGTCACGTGTTGTATCGCGTAAACGTCACACGGCATGTCGGAGCGGGTTGTAATAGTGTTTCCTTCCCGTTCATTGTGTCTGTGGATTTCGGGGAATGTCTTGGGAGCGGTTGTCATGGAAACGGATGTGATGGGCTCTTCCTGACCCGCTGGATTCGTACATACACACAGCGCAGATACTTTAAATACCCAAATTCTGTAAAGTGTGTGTAAAGTAAGTATATATATATAGTATCTATTTTTCAGACTTCAAACGGCATATAGACTCATATTTTTTCAGACTCATATGGCACATATGTTCATATAGTACAACAGATACAATCGTTCATCGCGATACTCATGTTGTTGTAAAGATACAACTGAAGAGAAAGCAGGTCCTACACTTGTATCCACATTGTGTCCTAATCACACTTCAGAAGTTAGCGTTTAAACGGCGTTATATCAGACGGGCTGCGTCGTATCAAAGCGCCGGGATAATCATTAACAACATGAAGAACCAGGATCTTACCTGGACTCTGCAACATAAACTCCCTCAGGTGTTTCTCAACGAAAGATCGTGGACCGGATCTTCTACTGTATGCGACACTTTCTGCTCCGCAATCGCAGTGTCTTTAAAGCACAAACACACCGCAGCGCTTAACACTGGCGAGTCGACACACGTCTGCTGGGGTTGCGCTCCTGCGCTCGGAGACGCGCCGCTTTCCGCGAGCGCATTCCTTGCATTCCGCGCGCTCACCTGTCTGTCGCTCCGGGCCCGACGCGCTCGCTCCGGTCAGAACCGCTGCGGAGGCCTGTGTCGACACGATCCTGTCGACGCCCTTCTCCACACAGCCGCGAGCGTTGCGCAATACGCGTCTCAGCCGCGTTTATACGGAGAGGCGTTTTCTTCATAGACTCTTTGAGATACTCCCAAAGTTTTAGAAAATTCACCAGGACTTTACATTACATTCACTACAGTATAGAAATAAAATGCTTTGTGCAGTATTTGAACTTAGAAGTAAACGATCACATCATCTGCTCTGATCCACATCATCTGCTCTGTTACACATCATCTGCTCTG
>JBAJNP010012889.1:0-12791 GCA_036877545.1 Yasuhikotakia modesta | reverse complement strand
GAAACAAGCTTGCAGAACAATTGAGTTTGAGCTGGAAACAGAGGATTGGAATTGGCCTGTACTTTTGTCTGTTGTAGCAGGGATCGGGAATGGGATTTGCACACCGAGGTGTAATAGCATTACTGTATTAATTAAAAATTTCATTTCACATCCAGATTGTTTACTTATCTGCCAGGAACATATGCTGGAAGAAGTTAAGATTCACGATTCTGCACTATTGCCCAAGGTGCAATTCAATATAAGGGAAGGGAGGGTGCTTAGATTTTTATGACAGACTGTGTTCTTATCTGCCGCTGTAAATTAGGGTGATACTCCATTGAACCAAATAGCAAGTTTTACATCAGCCCCCTAAAGCATGCAGATTCAACTTTGAAATTGGACGATAATAATTAGGCAACTTTACGGAGCACTTCTAAAAGAAAATTATATATAAAAAGGGTTCCCTGGATTATATAAATAATAAAATCTGATCTTAAATTAAATACTTCTCATCATAAATGTGGACTAAATGTATAGGGCTTACTTTGTCTATCTCTAAGCTGTTGCACTTAAGGTTTAAAATCATTTATCATTTGACATATTGATGACATACGTAAAATGATAAACAACACGGTAAAGTGAACTGGGAAATCAGCCACTAGATCGGAATATTAATTACAATGTAGGCCTTTGTGTTTAGTTAAGAGCATATGTGTATTATTAGACGTTAATTTATGGGCCCTTCACAGCTATTCAGCTATAAACTGCGATCAATGCGGCCATACTAAATTAGTTTCTCAAGCAATCTGTAAAAATAAAACGCCGCACACAAAACGTAAATAAAAAATAGAGGTGAAATAATGATTTAAAATTATAGAACCGTACATCTGTAGCTCTTCTCTGAGACGTTTTTATTTGAGCTCAACGGAGAGCCCGAATTCAATCTGCCTTATCTCCCCAAGACTCCTTTCAGCAGGAGATCAGAGAAAAAAGAGAGGATAATTGTTCTTTATTTTATTTAATTTAATGCGACAGGCTGTGCTTTCAGATCATTTATATGCTTCATTTAGTGATAAAATTCAATGAGGAGGGGGACACAAGGCGCTTTCTTTCTGAAACACTTTAGTGGAAAATATAAAACACATGAAACAAAAGTGAAGGGACATGACACTTTTAATTGAATGCCATGGGTCATTTGCATTATTGTCTTCTAATGTCATCCTGAAATCATGGGCGCAAAATTAAGTTTGATATGAAGCTTATGAATATCTTCCGTTGAATCTTGCTATGCCAATTTCTTACTCTGCTTCATTAAAACTCAAGCACAGGGCATTAACAAAGAAAATAAGCTTGAGTTTGCTGTGGTTATTATTATTTACGATAAAACATGATTAAAAAAGTATTTATTTATGTTATGAAATAATTATGAAATTGTATTATATATTAATAATATTATAATATTAATATAATGCATTACTGTTATTTACTATTTATCCAGTTTTACAAACATAAATCGTGCTTATCTAATCCTAATTTAGTATTATGTAAAATTTGTACATTAAAATATTGCAATATATTGAATTTGGTGTAACGCTGATCTCATTTCAAAATTTTAACTATTGTCTCTTTTTCTCGCAAAATCTTAAAAGCATCATTTGCTGAAGCCACGTCTATCTAAAATTGGATCTGGGATAGCATTTGAACAGAAGAAAAGTAAACCGCAGTGTTGTTGTTTGAAGCGCCAGCCTTGAATTTGGGGGTCTCTGAATTCTCACGTGAAAGAAACGAAACGGTGAAGGAGCCGATAAGGAAATATGGAAGAGAAAAGGAATCATGCCTCGGTGGTTTAATGTGCGGGCTCGGTCGGGGAAGTGATATACACTGAGACTTTGCCCCTCTAACTGTTTATAGGGAGCGGAGGCTCTCTCTCTCTCTCTCTCTCTCTCTCTTTCTCTCTCTCTCCCTCTCTCTCTCCACACACACGCTGCACTTTAATGTAGGTTTACAATGTCGTAAACACACCTGCGTCGTCTTAGAACATTCATCAGGCTTCAGAACATTGTGTGTACTTTAAAATTAACGGAGAGATGTTATTTTGTTAACGTATTAAAACCTGTTTGCTGGAGAATTCAGTGGAATTCAATTCAAAAAGCGCAGTGAAAAGTGTCATGGTTTACAGAGTCAAAAGAAAAGTCAATTATAAATAATCATGTTATATTTTGTGGAAACTGGATACTCTTTTCCAGTTTCATTTATACATTATATTCCATTAGCCCCCAGAAGAGAAATGTCGTTTATATAAATAATAAAACAGTGTGGAATGCTATTTCAGTAATACTAATTAAAAAGACAAATAGAGGTTTATTGCCATTTATGATGGTGACAGAAATGGCCATATACAGTATCCAGTAGACTTTTGTAATATAGGCAATATTCACAATAGAAATGTGTCAACAACAATGTTGTGTTGTATATATTAAATGCATTTAAGCTTTGTACATTTATTATATATGACACTATTTACCAGCAAATACAGTATAGTCTTGTGTGCTATGTGTGCTACAGGTGAAAATATGGTGAAGGACAGGTTTCCAAAGGCAATCCAGAGTCGGTTCTAGTGCAGTTCTGCAGGTTGTTTTGCCAACCAAGAAAAAATAACATTTTCTTTGGGGAAGCCACGAAACATTCTTCAAAGATATTTAATGTTAGACACTGTCTAACAGTAGCTTGGACAGTTGCTTTATGTTAGCAATTCCTAAAAAGAGTTGAGAACTGAGAACGACAACCTTACAATAACAAAAAGTAACAATAGCAAATAGGTTTTTTGTTTTTTATGCCAGTGTTTTTTTGTAACTCATAGATTTATGTAATAGATAGATGCAGCAATATAATGATCCTATTTGTTATAGCCAAAGCCTGGAAGTTAGCAATATGTTTTGACTGTTTGATGTTTTCACTTGTGAGTTACTGACCTAATATGTAATGAATCTCTTACAAAAAAAAAAACTACAATGATACTACAAAAGTTTTATCTAGGGCCAAATCTATCAGAGTTACCGGTGGAAACATAGTGGGGGCCCACAGGTCCAGTGGAGGCACAAGAATTTTAAAGATTAATTAAAAAAAAAAGATAAGGGTCTCAGAACAATATATAGTTGGATACCAGAATTCCAAGCCATGGTCCTGGTTTTATCATTTCTGTAGGTATATGTCAATACAGAGATGTGCACCAGAGACAACCAACTCCATAAAAGCATAAAATATTAAAATGTTTAGAGAAAAAAGTGTCCTGTTTTGCCTGCGTCATCTCCCATATCAATGTCTGCATTATTCACTGATGTTTCCTAAGCAGTAGCAAAAGGATCTCATCTATTGACAACATTGGACTTCATGACACTCACCAACATGCCGGTTGACAAGCTGTCAATCATCTTTCGGTTTGCAGCATATTACCTGATGAAAGCCTAAACCCCAGTCAATGGACTGAGACCCCTGTGTTTGGTTTGTGGGTCCAGATGTCACTTGTCTCATTCAGATCCAGTCACCTGGATCCCCTGTCAGGAACACACAGCAATCAAATGACCATAAAGCAACAACTGTTCAATGTCAAAGTCTAACCTGAATGTAAGTTAAAGTTAAAATAATCACTATAGTGCTTTAAAAGCATAATTAGCAAATTAAAGTTCTAATGATAGAATGAATCAGGAAGCCCAATAATGAAAGGCAAATTTTAATTGACAAATTTATCTCTAGATTGCAAACAAGATGCAATGAAAGGCCTTTAGTGTTTGCCTTTAAACAACAGCACATGTTACCTTTAATAAGATCTTCACAAAAGTATCTCTTCACAAATGTGATGTCAGAAATAACCTTTGCTTCCCAGACATTTTCAGGTGAGTAGAAAAGATTTTACTTTTCCTGCAGGGTACACAATAAAAATGTAATTACATTTTGTTCACAGTTATATCAACTCATCATTTTTTAAGAACATCAATCTTAACAAAGAAGATTAGTGTGTTTAAAAAAAGCTACTTGCAATTAAGCAGTTTCAACAACACAGATGTTTGTAATGGCCAGGAGTGATTCTTTTCTAATTATTTTCAGCCTGAGCACACAACTTTTTCTTTTGAAGGACTGATCTTAAATCACTTAATGTGCTTCTTAATGATGATTAATCAACACTTTGTTTGTGGCACCTTTTACAGTTAGTTTAGTTTCACACAAACACTGATTGATGAAATGGATAAACACACACTATTCCAGGACTTTCAGGTCTCATCTGATCTGTGCTGCAGTTCATACGCATATTATGAATTGCTAAGAATCTCTTTAAATGCATCAATTCTCCCCAATAAAATCAAGTTAAGTCAGAGAAAAAAAACAAACTGAAATCTCAGAAATCTCTTCCCCTCTGTCCCTCTCTCTTTGGGCATAAATAAGGTGTAGTGGTCTGTCTGATTGCAGGTCTGTGGAGGACTGTGTGTGTGTTTGTGGAAGAAAGAGAGCATGTATGCTGAGTGGATGCTAATCGCTGGTTCCCGTGCCAGAGCATGTCTTCCTGGTTCAAATGAGATTAGAGCAGCGTGTGCGTGGGGCTGTGGAGGTGAAAGGTAAAGGCACTTATCAGAAGGGTTTCCCTCAGGGGCCGCGGTGACTGACTCAATCAGAACCCCGGCACACACTTCTCACTGGATTACACTAATCAGGAAAGAGCAGGAGGGATGTATAGTCCACTTATCGGGACAAAGAAACATTGGGCTTCTTTCCTTTGAACAGACCCCACAGAAATATTTGTTAATTTTATTTATTGCAGGATGCTTGTCACTGTGGCAATCTTCCATAGCATCATTAAATGGCTCGAAAAGCACTCACTGTTTGCATGCCACATAGATAGCAGAGTCTTTGATGTTTTAAGACCCCCACCCCATCTCACTTATTGTCTTAATTATATATTTAATTCTCTCACTATGTTTGTTAACAGAGCCACCACAGATCATACTGATTTACAGTAGTTAGTTAAACAATAAGTATGAATATTATATCAAGGCATTTTCAGGATCTAACTGGGCCTTTAGCTTGGTTGTTCAAACAGTAGCAATAAATCAAATTATTACACGTATGATTATCTTTCAAATATTCTTTCTGAAATGGATTTAGACAGGCAGTCTATCTCTCCTGTTTAGATTAGGAAAAAATGTTATTACTATTATTATAGAGATAAAATTCTTGCTATTGATTTACAGGAACCTATTCAAAAAATTCCTTTTGATTTTGCCATGCCCCACATTGTGAAAATATCTAGTGTGCATAGCTGCTGAGAAGTGAAATTGACCCATTCAATTGAAAACATTATGACAGCAGGAAAAAGCTCTTGTAATCAGGCTTAATTAAACCCACCTGAGCGTAGCAGAGACCACGTTTAAATGATTCAGCCTCATTAGCCCATATGAATGTCACTGACTAACAGCTAACACACATTTTTGCCCCCTTATAGCACACTACACAAGCAGCCGAATGCCTTCATGAGGAGTCCTTTCACAAGGCTATTTGCAAAGCGGTCACATTAATATTGCCGTGGTTGGTGTGGGTGGTATGTCTTTGCCAAATCATTTTGTGATGTTCAGTTTTAGCTGTAATTCGCTACAGGCAGGGTTTCTTGTTTGACACGTCTACATCTGTTTAAACCAGCACTAAAGTGTTTGGGTCCAGTTGCATTAATTAAAATGCATCTGATTATAATGATATGGTGACCTTAACTTTTATAGTTTGCCCTGGTTGTGTTGTATTATTAAAAACTCAGCACGCTAGGGTGCTTGTGAAAAAATATGCATGTGTTATTTACAAATCTTAGAATCTTTTGCATTGTTTTTTTTAGAAACCGTACTTATATAACTGTATAACTATCTGTATATGTAATCATAATTTTCAGTTTGTTTTTGTGTTTTATATTCTGTTTATGACAATAAATATATTATGCAGGATCAGCAAATCATTATGTTTACATATAACAGACCATATACAGATGAATGGAGTTGACATCAGTTTCATGTAAACTTTGCGTGTAAAGCTTTAGGACCGAGTCCTTATGTTTGTTTGTCTGTGTGTGTGTGTGTGTGTGTGTGTGTGTGTGTGTGTGTGTGTGCTAGGCCCTCCCAAATGGCGAAGACAAAAAATTTCAGCTAATTTCTTTTTAAACATTAATGCAATCAACTGTCATTAAAGTTTAAAGGTATGAGATCAACTGTTTAGCCCCATCCATACTTCGTCATAGTGCTTACAAAACACACACCTATAGAGCAATTTAACTTACTGTTTAATTAACTGTTTTTCTATGTACAGTACTTATGTGTGTATCTTCTGTATATAGATCACTAAAAATCCTTTTTCTAAAGCTGCAATTCATAACCTTTGCCTTTCTATCACATCACAGTTTGAAATATTAAATTGCAAGTTACTTTCTTTATGTGGTTGGTGCTTCAGCACTGCTCCTTTGAACAAATCTTAAATCACTGAAACCTGTTTTCAATCCATCAGAACACAGAGCGAGTTTGTCATCACCTCTCAAAAGCCCTGTCAAAACAGTCTCGTTTTGCATCACCTTTCCTTCCAACTCTCCAACTAAATAAAGTTTCAATTTTAAGCTGTTGTTACAACAGCAAGCTACAAATGTGCACCACGCTGAGAATTCCACACATGATAGTACCTGGATCTTAAGTTCTTGCTAAAGAAGTGACAAGTTTTGAACACTGATGTTTTATGTACTTGGTCAATATGAGATTTTTTCGCTGTTTTTCATCCAAAAAGTTGCAACTTTCATATATTAAATGGCGACCTCCATTTATTTAAACTCCATGTTTTTTTCCAGCTAAATGTAAATAACAGAAACTGAAAGAATTATTTTTCATTACATGGGCATTATGCTTAGAAAACACTTTGAAGGTGAATTTTATCTTCTCACATTTTGTTTTTTTGTTTGGAATGTTTTTGTGTCTTTTTTAACAGGAACTTAGCTAACTCTCCCTCATATTGTGACACAGGTGATGATGAATCTCTTCATAATCAATAAATCACAGAGCTTTTCAAGTTTTTCAAAAACAAATGCTTTGAAACCTTCAAAAGTATGTGAATATCACAAAGTGCCTTACAAAGCAATCGTGTCTTATTGTATTACATTTATTAAGTTTAATTTTTTTCTTGATTGTCTCTCTTAGATTTGGCTCCACTGTTCAAACATTTTCTAAATGGTTCTTATTTCCAATTACTTTTTTAAGTAGTGCACTTTCCGAGGTCTAAACATATCCTTAGTTCTATTCAACAGGTGAAAAACCTTTTTCATTTTTTTGAATGCCTCTCAAGGCCAGCTCATATTGTAAAGTCAAAAGTGTGGCCATTTGTCTATATATTGATTTGCCCATTTCTTTCAGTGTGTTGAAATGAAGTTTCAAAGAACATTTGTTCTGAGATTAAAATGATTGTGTGGACTGTCTAAGCATGTTTGTTCGATCAAAACAGTGACAAATTTTCCAAATTGAAGTTGTCTCTGTGGAACTCACATAACCCTTATTCTAAGAAAACAATCAACAATGGATACATTCCATGAAATCAGTGAACATCAAAGACAATTACAAAACACTTATTAGCATACACAATAGATGAATTGTTCAGTTACAAACAACACCAGTATTTATACAGTATTTATATACTGTTTCAACAGCATTGCAGATTTAAGTTAGGCTGGGGAGCACATAGGTGGGGCATTCACTGTTTTTACTAAATACTCTTTCAGTATAAAAGTAGCATTTTTCTGTGGGATAGCTATGTTCCTAATGTCAGGTCAGTAGGCTAGGTAGGCCTTCTGCACGTTATCACTGTAAGTACTGAAACTTATTTCAGATTTACACATCACAAATGCTTACAATCTTAGTGTTTTGTTTCACATAACATTCATGACATTTACAAACTGAAACATCATGTTGTGGTCTGAACCACAAAAAGAGACTTGAAGATGTCAACACAGAGCACTTAGTAACAGTCTTCGATTGGATTGAAGAAGGGGTTCTAGTGAGGGTCTGGTGATTGGTGAGAGAATGTCATTAGCATTCATTATAGTCCTATAAGCTTGAGTAATTAGAGGCGTGAGAGCACAGTAGAAGAGCGGTTTACACTGTTAGCAATTTGATTTCCATCTACGCTAATAACTTCCTTTGTGCATGTTTATGTGCCGTGGCAGAACACAAGTACTGTTTGGCTGCAGGCTGAATGAGGAGGAGAAAGAAAAGGCTCTTTAAAATATCTATAATTAAGTTATATTCATGACACAGCTCTGTCAGAACCCGTATCGGTGACACTGGGGAGATGTTGAGAAACTCAACAAGGCCTGCATACATTTTAGGTCTTAGATGTGTTATTATTACTGAAGGTCAGCTAAAGTGTATGTATAAACCATATTAATGTAACCATGTTACAATTCAGACTTAAATTGATAAATAGATATAAATAAAACTATATATCTAAATATACTACAAAACAATCCACAGGATATTTTAGTCAAACATCAAACATGTCAAACAAAAGAGAAAACATTTGGGGATGCTTGCAAACTGCAATGAAGCACAAGTATGTAACACACGCTAGGATTTCTGCTAAAACAAAGATTTTTTTATTGGCAATTAACATAGTGATGAAAATAAGCCTTGTTCATTAATTAACCTGGCATTAAGCAGCAGTAAAAGATAAATAAGATCTATTTATTCTTGTGTGGGTTTGATGCAGCTCAGAGCAGAAATATGATTGGATGGTTTTGTTCTGATCTGAGCCGTGACTCTGCGCACACAGGCCCAAATGCAATTCAAAGGAATGAATAGAACTAGTAAAGGAACTAAATAGACCATTTATAAGCAGAAAAGAATTTAGACTATTCACTTTTTTTAAACCAAAGATGCAATCATTTTTGTAGCTATGCAAAATAAAAAACTAAGCTAGTATGCAGTGGCATCTGAATTAGTGTGCATCTTTAGATGAAAGGGAGAGAAATAATTGAGAGCAGAACAGTGTCATGGCTCTCTTTAGTGAATGTCTGTGTGCATAGGTTTTTGACAAAAGATCTCTGAGTAAGGAGTGTGCAGTGCATTCACATTTAAGCATGGAACAAAAGCTATTCACTGGCTCTTATTGTGAATAATTTATTTATTTGTTTATTTTTGTGTTTCGGCATGTACTCCCAAACCTTTTAGGTCACACCACTAACTATTCTGCCTTTGTTCATTTTCCTGTACAAAAGACAGATGAGGTTAAGGTGAAGTTTGGCAACGTGGTTAAACGCCATCCAAACACACTAAAACGTATTCCACTTGCTGAAACACAATTTTTGTTTTTTCAGAATGCAATCTTTGGGTGGTCACAAAAAGTGACCTGTGGGTAATTGCATTGAAATAAGGGTGAGCCATGAGTTGAACCATGAGCCTTGTATTTTTGCTAGGACTTCATGTCCTTATTGCTGTACAAACAGTAGGAAATCTCTCTTCCAGTCTCTCCTTTGCTCAGGGCAGGGTATAGAAATTGAGGCGCTGGGTCAGCAGGTTAACCCAACGCCTTTGTTGTTGCACAACAACTTCCTTTTTTACCTTCTGGGCCAATACCTTTCTTTTCCACACGAGTGTGACCTAGCTGACAAAACATGGTCTTTGTTTCCATAAGGAGTGGTGACCCAAACATTTGGATTACCTTGCTTGAGTTTCAATAGCACATGCTGAAGGGGTGTGGGCTGACTCATGCTCCCACCCTTGGTAAGCATGTGGCACTCATAGATCAACCTGCAAAAGACGGCCTTAACCCCCTCAATAACATTTTCAAAATGAACTGCTTTCCCCATATGTGTAAGACAAAGTAAAATGATCAAAATATGAGGTTGCTATGCTTGAATGCAATTAATGTGTCAAAGAACTGGCAGGAACAGCAACATAAAACAACAACAAAATCTGAAACAGTGAAATGGCTGTGCTTGTTGTGACATGACACCCATTCAAGTGAGCAACCACATAAAATAGATCCCTCCTGCATTTGAAGTGTTTTAATTGTTCTGTTTTGATGACAGAGGGGAGCGTATTATCCACTTACTGTTTGACAGGTATTGACGGGTACATTGTTTTTGTTTTTTCCTCACGATTTAAACTCTGTAATGTGATTTGATGGACTGGAATGTCAACAACAACTTCTTGCTATCAAGCCAACGCGAAGATAGAATGATTTTGTCATGGTGTTGTGTTTTGTGTTTTTGCGATATTGAATTTGTTTTACTTGTCTATAATATTTGAATCTTCTATTTACTTTTTCAAAAAATAATTAAACTTCTGACACAAAATGAAACCACAAATAAATCATTTTTTAGATTACTTGGAATGTTGGAAGACAATTAACGCATTTAATCACAGTATAGCTCTACACAATACATTAAAGGAATCAGAGGAACAAAGAAATTCTGAATATAAAACTCTGAAAGTGCGCCACAAAAAAACAGAAATTATACTTTGTCCCTAATCTGAAAACAATTTAAGCAATTATTTTTACAAAAAAAAACTCTTAGGATTTTGTCTATAAGAGTTTTGAACTCACAGTCTTGCACTTGGCATTCACCAGGTCTACTGTGCTTATCTGCCAACTGTGTTGGAGGCTTTGGCATATAGCGATGCCAATGTGAGGTAAGTCTGTGCCAGTGGACGAGACATGGCCTTACCCACCCACAGAGCCATTGTGTGTTTAACTGATCCACTGGCAAGAACTTCCTATCAGAATGTATGTTGTGTAGGAATGTTAGTACCTGTTAAATGCATATGCAGTACTACAGATGAAATAGGATGTTCTGAACATTGTCTTTTTTAGGTTCTGCACCTGGACAAAGGGATTAGAAAAAAAATTTAGGGATTAGATAACAAAAAAAAAATTTTGTTATCTGGTCACATAGTTATATAAGCTAAAAATGAAATGTTTACACAATCAAGTTAAGGCTGCCATAAGCAGGCTTTGTGCTGGCTTCAAATACTGTGTAATTCTGTATAAAAATCCATACAAAACATATGTATGGTATAATCATTTTTACACCTGTAATTTACATACAGCCATTTTGTTCTATTTCTCCTATTATTTTTAAAATGGTCATCATTTCAAAATAAGTCTATACTACTTTAATCTCACTCTTCCTCTACCTGCCTTTACCTCTGCTACTCTCACTAATCCCTAGTAAATGGTAAACGAGTCTCAGTAGAAGAGAAAGCCCTGCAGGTGAGGAGGTTGTTGTGCTTGGAGGAGTGCTCAGTGAAGCGCACAAGAGAGAGGAGACACCAAGGGCACATAGTTTGGTCTCAAGGTGACTGTTCTTTTGCACACACCCTTTTTTCCATTTACCACAGTTTCTTATTGGTGGAGAAGGAAGACAAATGGAATGACCTCTGAGTATGACATCATTTGGTCTTCAGATCTTACAGCAATGCCACTCTTCTTCATGTTATATGTTTTGATTTAATTAACTCTCTTTTTATAAACTTCGTACCAAATTTCAAAATCTTCAGTATCCCAACATTTCTCTCTCACTCCTGCCCCTCCGCACCCACTTGATGATGGATGATGAAAAGCTCTTGTGGGAGTATGAGTGACTGCAGGCAATAGACAGGCTCTTCCATTAGGCATGTTAAATATGAGAAGACAGGACTGTGTGAAAAGAGGTCTAAACTCTCCCACAGTCTCCGAACCTCAGCCACAGTTACAGTCTATCATTCTATACACCACAACAGAAATATAGGCAATAGAGTGTTAGCAATGTTCACCTAAAATCATGAAAAGGCCATGATGGAATCTGAGTTCCTCAAAGAAAATCTGTGGAATGGATTTAAACAACTAAGAGGTGTTAAATAGTGCTAAGCATACTGCATTTCCATTTGTAGCTGAAAGCATGATCAAATTATCTAAAATATTTAATAAACAACTGCAAAGTATGTAAAGGATTTGTAGAACTTTGGAAATACCAAGCATTTGGATTCTGCAGAAATTCATGGGCTCTGTGCCTGCAGATTATGTATGGATCGTTTTATGAGTAATACTCCCACACAGTCTGCTGTGTTTGTTATGACTCTCAGTGTTTTTCAATAGCAACCTTCTTAGGACAAAGCAGATCAGATGAGCAGAAGCCATGTTTAAGTGTGTCAAGTGCTGTCCACCCCAACACCTTTGACCCAATACTGGACCCCAGATGTCCAGATGTTTTGTTGTGTTGCAGTTGTCACACAGGAGCATAGCAGGGTCTGTTTGTAGGTCTACAGATACCACCCCCCACACCGTTACCTTAGTGGGGTAAATCCAAATCACTCAACTGTGTCTTCTAACATCACCCCNNNNTCAATCTCTTGCCTGTGCAACAAACAAGATCTGATACTATCAGATAACTGTTGGAAGTGCAGATGTGGGTGGGGAAATCATTTTCCACCACTGGCTAGACGTCATCACCATCTTTGTTGGAATTGTCATGTTAGAGGCTTGTGCTCCTCGCTTATTGGAAAGACCAACAGACATTGTTCAGCAAATAAAAACATGCCTCCAATATCAGATCTCATCGCCATCCTGAAAATGATTGTTGGATGAAGTATGTCATAAACATGATTGCCCATGTGTGTGTGTGTGTGTGTGTGTGTGTGTGTGTGTGTATTGATGTAGGCTTTTGAAGCTTTGAGCACAGTGCATGTAAAAATCATATTATTATGATCAATAATGAAAACTTATATAAGTTTACTCCGATTTTCCTCTAGCATTATGGGTAATTTAAA
>JBAJNP010012888.1:0-12791 GCA_036877545.1 Yasuhikotakia modesta | reverse complement strand
CATCTTTACTGTAGCACACATGGCATTGTTTTCTGATAATAACCCAATCCCCTTCCATGCAGAATAAAAAATACATTATTGCTTGGTTCATTTACAAATGCAAAATGTTTGCATCAGTTTTCATATCTTAGCCTGCACATGGCCTGACACTTTAAGCCTAGTTTCATTAATATTATTTCTGCTCTCTTGATTCTCATCCATTTATAACGGAATACAGTTACACTTGGTTCTTTAGAGTTAATTCAGGGTGTGTGTGTATGTGTGTGCGTCTCTCACAGGGTCCAGTGCCAATTCTGTGTGAACTGCAGATGTCTCACAGGCTTACTGAGGTAGATTTGACAGGCTGAGACTTTCATCAAAGCAGTGGGGAAGCCTACAATTCCTTTCTATCTCTGCACACATCCTAATTATACTGCCACCACTAATTAATTTACACCACCTTGCACATTATAAAAACTCCCTTTTGCTTTATACGGAAAATCATATCTGAAGCAAATCCGAGCTTGATATAATGCAACCCTAGTATCATCTCCACTACGGTTGCCACAATAACTGGTGACATTTCATGATTCTGTGTCTGAAATTAAGTCAGTACTACCAATACTGTTGCAAAAAAACATTTATTTTAGCACTTTTGACCTCTAATCGTCCTATTCACAAAAAAATCTTACATCAGCACCTAAAAAACATTGGTGGCAGGTAGAGTCAGGCCTGCAGGAGGTCTTAGTTGACAGACTGACAGGGCGTGTTTCTGAGCAGCGTGGGGTGATAAGGGCGAGCGCAGGGTCTGCGTTGATGGAAGTCACATCTTTGCCGTGTTGTGTCAGCAGTGAGGACGCGCTTCCTGCTTTTAGCAAGCAGGTTCACAGAACAGCAGGAGAATGTGCACACACTTTCACCCATCACCTCTCTTCTCACACACACGTCATTAGCTACTACACTTTAAAGTAAACAGCGGCAAAAGATGTCGAGTGCGTCGACACTTTAAATTCGATTTAGCTGTGCATGTGAAAATGCTCTTTGTGCACTTACTGCTTGAATAAATGAATGAGTAATTGTGCCGTCTGCAATGTTACGGAGGGGCTGATGGCAGTGCGGCAAAGTCGACAGCAGTACAAGCGAGGTCGTTTTTGCATACGATGTCATTGCCTGTGTCCACACCTTTGTGGTCTAAATGCAGATGTCTCCTTGCATGGGGTGCCAAATTGCCAACACTGATTAATCACCTCCTAATGAACATCCACCTCCCAACTGTGTTGCATTGGCAAAGCAAACTTTGCTGTGTTGCGAACTCAAACTTCAGAACATGTGACAATCCTGCAATAGATGAAGTTGTGTGCCCACATGTTCTGTTAAATTTCTCTCTTAACAACAAGACAAACCCACAGTGCTGTGCCATGAGCCAAACAGCAAGTACATAAGGAAAATGATACAGGTGCAGGTTATATGTTGAGTGGCCTGTATGATTCAGTAGTGTGGTGTTAAAAACAAAGTTCACCTCATACTGAGACGTTCACAGTGGCTCCTACAGACAGCCTCTGTATACGATACAGCTCAAGTGATTACCAAATAAAGGCTTGTTGGTTGGCGGGGCCGCGTAAGTCATCATGGTGTTTACATCTGATGTGGAGATGATGTTACCTGCACCCAGATCATTTGTTATATTTCATCATGCTGTTAACTTCAAAGCAGTGCTGGTGGCTAGAAACGTTTGTGAGACTGAAAGAGTCTGAGAGTTTGTGAGAGACTGTGAGTTACGATGAGGTTTAAAAGCTCTTCATGCAAAAACAGTGTGCTTACTTTTATATCACTTTAAAAACAGTCTGCATTATAATGTGACGTGTGTATTATAATTGCTATCCTGTTTAAGGAAATGGTCACTCAGTAGCCTAAAAACTGTCCTTGCTCCGGTCGCCCTGTTGGCTTGGCTAAAGGGAGTTTGTGTATTCATTGTTTATTTTTAGATTTGTTTTATTTTCAAGTTTTAAAATACACCGTAAATATTCTTGAATATTTTTGTCTTTTAGACAAAAAAAGCTAAAAGCATTGCTGCTTTGCAACAATGTGAAAGTGCTTTATAAATAAACTTAAAAAACATTCTGCCATTATTTATTTAGTCTTACGTTGTTTCAAACTGTGCTATTTGAAATGCTATTATTTTTGCTTTTGAAAAGCCAATTATCATGTCAAGAATGTCAAATCTGGCATGTATGTTTTGAATTTGAACATGAACAGCACAAACAAACTATGCCAGAGTTTTCAATGAATATCAACAAATATTTGTTTTCTCTTTACTGAAAGGTTAAATATGGTTTTAAAAGTCCTGGAAGTAGTCTAGTTTTTTTGCAAGTCCTAAAAGTTTAAATTTAATAGTTTAATTTCATTAATATTTAATATTGATTGACTTGTAATAATTTTTAGTGTGATTATCCTGTGATGCTGTATCTTAATTTTCTCAGACTTTTAGAAGAGAAGTGCTGTGATAAGGGTCACATCTGCAGAATGCAGATATCATTTGTTAAGTGCTTTTCACATTCTTTCCCATTAAGCTGATGTGAAGAGGTTCACACAACTGCCAAAAGACCTCCCTCTTCAAGCCAACAGTGCAAAGGTGCTGTGAGATTGTCTTGGGCTGGACTTCAATTAAAACTCAGGAGAGCTAGCTAGAAACACATTTCTGTGTCAGGCTAGGAGAAATGAAAAAAGCAGGTGTGAAATGTACAGTACTAAAACCTTCCTTGCCCTTGCAAATTTATATAGGTGAGAGTTTGACAGTGTTGAAGTGGTGCCGTGCTGTTACTGTATATGTAAGCATATCAACAGAGCTGCATGTGGCAGAAATGTTTCATGGTATTACAACATAACCCCTGTATTGCTACAATAACAAATGCCCATTACCTCAGTTTCTATGATGTATATACCAGTGACTGAAATGGTGTGTTAAGTGTATAACTGCACTGATTTGAAAAGAAAAGCAAAGTTTACCTCACACAACAGATGGGGTCTGAGTAAACCTGGCAGTATTTTGGTGATCAACAAGATTTTATGACACAATGGGCCACAGTATGTCAGTTTGCCCTCGGCCTGTAATATTTAAAGCATTTTTTCCACACAGTATAATCATGACTATATTTGAATTTTAATTTAAATCTATGTTGATTATATGTTTTGTTGTGTTTGACTTTTCTTCAAAGATCGTAAAATGTGTACTTTAACACATCATTTTTTTCTAATTATAAACTGGTCATAACCAATGTACCTTTTAAAAATCCTGATAACTATTCATGTATTATCTGGTTAAGTTCAGTTTGATCTTGACGCCTGACAATTAAATTGGGCCCTTTTTTTAATCTCAAGTTGTCATCTCTGTTTATGCAAGTTGTGATGATGGGTGGGGGTTGTGTGTGTGTATGTCTTTATAATTGCATCTGCCACCTCAACGCTAACTGAGAAACCCAAAGCATTACCTCAAGTGTCCTTGAGATATTTTCTGAATTGCTTTGAAATGTTTTTAATGGCAAATCACAGGTATAGCAATTATTCTGCAATGCAGAATATTATGATTGTTTTAACCAATCATTTTGAGGGAAAATTCTTTTGAAATGTTATGAATGTGTCCTTGGGTGTAAAAGGACTCCAAAATATTTCCAATGCTGTAATGGTGTTGATGTCATTCCTTTTGCCTGTTTTAAAACTAAATTTATTCTCTTTATTCTTACATTTTTCTGTCCTTTTTTCAGAAACCTTCTTTCTGCTAGGCTGACATATTTGGCATTACATGCACTCTGAACTTCAGTCTGAGAATGTATTTATAAACAGGAGAGTTAAGTGCAAAAATCTTTTTCCTTTTCAGATGTAGAGATTACAATTAGATAACTATGTCAGGGTATGATGTTCTCAGTCACCTGCTCAAGGGATTGTGGGTAATTGTCAGCCGTCATCATATGTCACATTATAAGCCTTCCACCTAATATAGGAAATTCCACGTATTTCCTATATTAATCTCATCCTCTGGAATCCCACATCTTCACTTCTTGCATAGGTTCTCTTCATGCTAGCAGCTTCTCTTGGTTTGGAAGAAATGAATGGGCCTGACATACTGTCAGTGACTGAGACAGATCTTCAGAGGTGACCCCCTCCCCACCCCCCAGCAGGAGGGAGGATTTTTCACTGTGCAACGGCCCTGTGCTCCGAGGCTGGTGCATGCTAATTTGACCTATTGTTTCAGGGTGACTGCTTTCCCAGTGCCTCCGAACAAAAGCCCTTTGCGCAGATCTCTGTTTTGTCTTGTTTAATATTTACATTTGAATATTAGCCTGGCTCCAGCACAAGGATATCAAAGTTGCTGTGAAGAAAGGAATTTTGCTCTTTGCTGTTGATGGGGGGATTTTGTGAAAGGATTTGTGTCCATGTTGTGAAGTTTACACAGCTCCATTCTCGATGCCAAAAGCTGGTTTGGTGGAAAAGCAAAGTAGATATACCAACTTATCATACACAATGCATTGCTTTATGAAGTAATCTACATAACAAACCTACTAACTATATTAAAGGTGAATTTTTTCTGTGACATTATCATTACAAGTTGTACTTTTCAGAACGTTTCTTAAACACAAACATCTGTCATGGGTCAGAATACAGGCTCCACACTTATACCATTGTCTGAGCCAGTGTTGCAGGCTGGTCAGAATGCTGAAAGAAACACACAGTCTTTACATTGTTTTAGGGGAATCAACCTACAAATAGCTTACTTATAGTTATCTCTCCATGTTAAACTAACGTAAGGGAAAAATATTAGCAATTATAAATAAAAAAATAAATAATAAATAGTGTGCCACAACTGCTAATGATAGCAATTATGGCCGGCTGTCAATAGGGTTAATGATGAAAAATTATAATTTCACCCTATAAACTGTCCCAAAGACTTCCTGTGTATGTGAATGTGCAGTATACATTTTTTGATTGTTTATAACCTGACTCTTTTAAATCAGTCTTTGTGTTCTAATAAAGGCACTTGAGAACAAGGAACTCTGTATATGGCTGAATGAATCTGACAACAAAGTCTCATCTGAGGTTAGCAAACCACCCCAACCCCCAAAACGAGCCCTTATGTTAATTAACACAAACTCCACGCGTCTGCCCCGCTGAGATGCCGTGGACAGTACAGTGAACCCACACCATGTGATTGCGGAGAGACTTGAGGAGCATTTACAATTTGTGTGTCTGTCTCCTTTAGGTCAATGAAAACGGAAATTAGGAAAGTGGCTGCAGAGGAGACATTGATTAGCAGCCATGTTTGCTGTCAGGAAGGGTGCGTGGGGCAGCGCATGCTGTAGAACGGAGGGTGCCGAAGTGCCTCTGTCATTTTTGGAACACGTCCCAAGGAGACAGATTTATGGTAAGTAGTTGTGCAGTAATTGGAGATTTCTGGGGTGATTAAAATTCATTTTCGCATTCTCTCGCATCTGCAGAGCCACAGGAGAGCCCTGGAGCTGTGCATCTGTGAGTTTGGGACATGTCTGAAGAATAGGTCACTTACAACCACCCCTCACCCTCCACCTTTTATCTGCCTCCTGAACGAGTGGAGCAAGACCAGACTAGCTGTTTCATCTGAGGGCGGTAAGGGGTCAGAGGTCACTTGTAATGGCTTGTAATGGCAGAACTGTAAGAGAGCACCGGGTGCCGATCCACTCTGCTACACTCCGTGTTCTTCATGCCCACTGCCCTTATCACACAAATGACCTGGGCTGGGCCTGCACAAGCTAATGGAGTGTGTGTGTCCATGTTTCTAAGTGAAATATAAGAAGCCCAGATATTCCAATTGATGATCAAAGCCTTTTGTTTGCCTGATTATTTCCAGCTGTGAACATTCACAGTTACATTATAAAACAAGTCTGGTCAACAACCAATGTTTATCACAATGGCTTTTCATCTGGCAGTCATAAGTTATGCCAGAATTTGTTTTTGCGCTCCCCTTACACTTCTCTTTAATTGTAAATGTAAATCCTATTTTATCATCTTGCCCAGGAGTGAATTAAATTCTGTAACATATGTAGGAAACATTAGAGATTTCCTTTATAATGGCTGTGTCCAGATGCTCACATGTTCTATGCTTGCTATCACATAATAATGTTGGGCCTTACTGAGTTTTGGATAAGTCACATAATTTTAACTACATTATCAAGGCTGAATGCTTATTTAAAAAGAATAGGGCCTAAGAAGTCAAGTCCAGTCCTGCTCCCCCATAAGCATGTTTTATAAACAAAAAAAAATTTTATGCTTATAAAACATTTATATATATTAACCAATATATTTTATATTAATGTTCATATATTTATTTATTAACATAAATTTTGCTTTCTCCATTGACAAGGCTGTTGGTAGAAACTTCTTCCCTTTTGTTGTGCCACCCATCAACCTGCTCTGCAGTCTGTCAGCATGCGCTATAGCATGCGGATGTGTGTGTTGCCGCGGTGCAGTGCTGTGGTGAGTTTTGACCGTTGTTGCTTCTTTCCTATGTGGCTCTGGGTCAGGAAACAGGTCCTTGTTGCAAGTCTGAAGAAAATGACAAGTGTGCCAGTCGTGAGAAATGTGCCCATGTATTCTTCTCAGAGAAAAAAATAAATTTTTATGGCAACAAGAGAATGGCAACATTTATTCAAATATTTGTAGAACTAGACACTACAATTACAAATCTCTTTCTGTAATTTTTCAATATACAAGCTATGAGTACCATGATACTGTCAGATGGTAAACTTTGACCATGCTATTTACATTATACACCATTAAGCAGTATATAGCGTGATATTTAAATAGTGCATTTCATAATATCATGGCATGACCGTGCTGCTGGTTGTTTTTTCCACAAAATTCATTAGGCCATTTCAGTGGAGTATAACTCACTCCCAGCATGCTAAAGGTGGCAGGCTGTGTCACTCCCAGGATGAGGCTGGAATGTTGGGGGGTGAATGCAGCGCAGTGGGATTGAATTCAGCACTGGTGCAGGGGGTGTGGTGAGGGAAAGGTGATCTGCATGATGTTGTTTTGTTTTCCTATGCAGACAATGAGCAAGGGGCCTGGGATGCGCATTCCTGCTGTCTCGCTGACGGGAACAGACATGACCTCCAAATGTGATACCAGAGCCTGCTGGAAAAGGGAAATTTAAATATGCAATTACACCTGAACCCAGTGACATTGTGTTGTGAGTTCAAGTACACTAATACCTCTTCTGATAAGGGAAAATGAGTCACGTTATCCTGAGCTCAGCACATGACTGATCAAGTCTCATTATTCAGTCATGCATGATAATTGTGTTTTTAAAATGTGCTACAACAAAACCTGTATTTAATTATTTGTTATTGCTAAAACTACCATTTAACTACCATAGAACACATTAATGGGGCAGTTGTGGTCTACTGGTTAAGGAGTCGGGCTTATAATCAGTAGGTTGCTGGTTTGATTCCAGCGCCGGCAGGTAGCAACTGAAGTGCCCTTGAGCAAGGCACCCAACCCCCGATTGCTCCCCGGGCGCTGCAGGGATAGCTGCCCACTGCTCTGGGTGTGTGTGTGTGTTCACTCCTCACGATGGATGGGTTAAATGCAGAGGTCACATTTCGGTTATGGGCAACCGTAACTGACAAACACGTCACTTCACTAATGTAAACCCATCTACATTTAAAACACCTTAACAACTGAGCTATATAGAAAATGTAGTTTGTCTTTATAAAGCCATATAAAGTGTATATAATGCACAATATAATTCAAATATATACAAATATAATAAAGTACCTGATGTTGTTTCAGTTAATGTTAAAGTTGTTTGCGTTTATGAGGTCTAATAACACTTATATATAAGTGTTAAATGAATTCTAAGCATTAGAATGTAACTACACCTGCAATAGATGTCCTTTAATTCTTGAAAAGGACATCAGCACTTTCCATAGAATGTAATTTAAACTTCAGTTACAGATTCAAGGTCTTTAAGTGTGTTCGAATCAGAGTAATTACCTGAAGAAATTTCTCCCCCTCTCTCTCTCTGTCTCTCCCGTTGTCTCTTTCTCTTGCTCTCTCTCTCTCTCATCACTCAATACAAAGTGGTGACCTTGCTAACTGTGTGAATACAATGAATTCTAATGAGCACATTAAAGACACCTGTGTATTTAAATGTGTATTTAAAGCTCTACCTCTTAATCTATAAAGATCTACTGCTGTATTGAACTATATGCTGTGGAGTCAATACTTACCTAAGTATGTGTTTTGGTCACAATTGTATTCCTTCACTATTAGTTTGGACATCTGACTTGAGTGTTATGCTGTGCGCTGTGTGAAAACGTTAAGGTAGTGATGTCATAATAGAGAGGCTGTAGGGGGCAGCAGGGGCTTTGTCTCATACACAACAGCAGCTCTCCAGGAGTGTTTTACATCAGGTCAACACACACTGTGTTGTGTAGCCTAAGCGCAATCACAGATATGCCACACCATTGGATGAGATAATGCAGTGATGTGCTAAGAGTCTCAGTGATGCTGAAACGCTGTACCCGAAGGTTTCTTCATCAATTCTATAATGTATGCAAATGAATTAGCCTTTAAAATAGATTCTTACTCAGTCAAGACAATATAGGTCATGGTTTCACCTATGGAAAGAAAGAAAAACACCTCATAAAACCCCAAAAACAAAATCAATTGAAATTTTTATACCAATTTTATATTAATTAATTATAAAATAACAATATTATACATTTAAGAAAATATGTTTGTTTTTAGTACGTTTTTATTTTACAATTTAGTCATGCTTTGTTTTTTTTATTTTATTTTTAAATTATTTTGATAATACCTACTGTAAGAAATTTATATTTTTCTGTGTCAGGGTGACATTCTAACACCTTGAGATTTTTTTTGTGCCAGAGACAAAGCACAGGCAGCAGGTGATGTTTGTTCACACGGTGAATCCAAACAAAAGAAATGATAAATAAGAAAACAAGCAAAACAAAAGACAAGTAATTAACATTAAACACTGCCCAACACCTGCATTCACAACTTCGACAAAATAAATGAATAATACAGACCAAACAAAACATGTATTTCAAGGAATACGCAAATTACACTGACAATGCTCCAAGAAAATCACATTTGTTTTGTGTGAAGTTTTTTGTGAAAAATGTATGAAAAAATGACAAACCCAAATCAAATGGCAAAACAAACACTACAATTAAACTGGAGCTGTCACAGCTTTATTTTTATAATAAGGCCGTAACAAATAAGGATGCCAAACTCCACCTGAACTTTGTAATAATTATAACAAATTGCTTTTCTATCTATTTATTTTTGTATGCACTCCCTTGAGAAAACAATAATTTAAGACTTGAGGTTTTTACAAGACAGCTAAATATGTTAAAAAGGATAAAGGATTCACTGTTTTGTGAAAGCATCCAGGCAAAATACTCTTGTTAATTTGTAATAAATCGACACCCAAACATTATGAAAAACAGAGAAAGTATGAACCTGTCTTTAGAAATGGTGTTTGGTTTCATGCCAACATTACAAAAACCACACTGGCTTTGGACAGCATGCTATGTGTAATTGAAACATTAAGAAAATAATTTAATAAATAAAATAATAAATAGAAATAAACCAACAAAAGTCAACAAAGAGAAAAGTAACCGCTATTAATAAATCATATGCTGTCCATAACTGAATTCTGGTATATGGTTGTGGGTTTGGGGTGACTTAAGAACAGGCGTGTGACATCATATGAGTGTGTATGTGGGACTGCACAGGAGATTTATGGCTTCAGGCCTCCGCCTGTATATTTACACTCTCACGATTTGTGCAGATCCGCAGTTCAAGAACAGGGTTCAAGCCCTCTGTATACACAAACACTCTACAATGTATGTATACACCTTTTTGCCCAGAAATGGTTTTCATATAAACATGTCACACAAATACACGGTTTTCAAAAGATTTAGTGTATTTGAAGTAATAAGAAAGGTCTGAATGACAACGTTGCTCAATCATGTTCACTTGTGAACTTTCAGAGTGATAGATTTGGTGAGATATTGATATAATGTCAGGATATACCAGTGTATACAGTGCATAGGCGTTCCAAAGTGTCATGCATTGTCCAAATACACATCATACATCATAGGGCTATACAATAATAAAAGGGGCATTTTGCTGCATAAAAAATAGAAAAACTTACAAAATACAGAATTTTATAATAATATGGATAAAGTGTTACGTTCCTTAGTGTTAAGGATTAGTTAACTGTTTAAATTTCTTTATATAAAAACTAAAAAAAAGTAGCTGAGATTTATAACGTTTACAATGTCTAGCTGAGTGCTTCTCACTAAATTCATTGCATATTTAAATAAAAATCCAAATAATAAAATAGCATGCCTAAAATAAAAAACTTACCTTTTCCTACTTCAGATATTGAAGTATTAAATTGATAAAATCTGCCAAAAATGGCAGATTAATATAGAGAGGCAATGTGTAGCAAACCCTTTAAATCACAATACTGAGCAAGAAATATAAAATTCTGCAAAACCCTGAACAGCAATGGAGACCACTGACAATGAGGCAGGATATAGTCTTCCCTTCACACAGTCTCCATAATCCCCTAACACACACAAACACTCACAGAGAGATCCAGTGCACAGCTCTATTTCTTTTATGCCTTCTCTCAGACACATACACAGAGTGATGGATGGGCTCTATGCTAACAGCATTAACTGTCATGCTGAGGGAAGACATGCTGACAGGATCGAACTGAAACTCGTGAAGCCCACAGACTCTGACCAAACAGTTAAGAGACAGAGCATTAAATAATACAACAGATGCATGTTTATTTATCTAGCCCCCAGGCAAGCTCCACTGGTGAGTGAAGCAACACCAGGGACATTTCCATGTAAGCAAATGGCGCATGTCATGGGTGGAGCAAACATGCCTATGGCTAAGAGGGTTTTTTAATCAGAAGACAATGCAAGATTTTTTAATGCCCTCACCATAGTGCTGGTGCCTACTGCCTTTACATCAGAATGCTTCTGAGGGAATGTTTTAACTGTATATTTGGGAAGTAGGGGTATAGCTCACCAAATTGTAAAATATAGGTATAGTTTCCTTGATTATGCAAACAATTTACAATAAATACAATTTTTTAGAATTTTTAAACAATTACAATCAGATTTCAATCAGATAATCAGATATAATCAGAATCAGACATATTGTATTAACCAGGCATCCACACTAAAAAAAGTATAAAAAATACCATAATGTATGGACCAACCAATGGTCACCATGTGGAAAATGTCTTAATGAACATAACAAAACTCCATATTAAACATTTGCTCTAAAATATACAGAGTGTTTGGTTTAGAGGATGTAGCAGCAGTAGAAGTAAATAGAAAGTCCCCTGCATAAAACTAAAAGGACAAGTGTGTGTGTGTGTCTAATCATGCCATCGTATTCATGGTTTTCTTTTCTTCTCACCTCACTTATGCCAGCGGAGCTCCAACTGTGGTCACTCACTACTGCTTTTCACTGCACAGACAAAGAGAGGCGACACGGCACAGCTACGAATAATACGGTCAAAAAATGCACAGAGAGGAATTGCTGTGTTTTATGAGCCATTAAAATTTTATTCATCCCTCCACTGAAGCGGGTTTTGGCCAGGGGTCGTCATGCTTTAAATAAAATTACTCCAGCATTCAACCAATATCAGCATTTGCTCTTGCATTCAGACTGAATAGACTGTTTATTGTGTGAGGTTCTGGTGCTGGTTTGTGTTGGGATGGTTTAAAGGGCTGAGGTATTGCCATATCTTTTAGCATCACATGCTTTACAAAAACACCCAAAAAGGAGAAAATTCACAACCCTGCCTCATAGCACAGCCTAGTTCCGTCCACTGGCAGATAGGTATCCAATTCAGAGTTTGGCTTGCATGTTGTGCTGCTGACCCTCCCATCAACTTTGACTTCTGACCCACAGAGATATCTGTCATGACAGGAGACTACTTAGCACAAAATGGTGCCTGCTTCCAAGGGAGTGTAAAAAACAAGCCACAAACACACACACAGAGGTTTCTTTCATACCAGCCCCTTCGCTTTTGTTTTGGACTAAAGAACGTGTTGCCTTCTACCCCTCCCCTTTTCTTTTTTTACCCTCTCCTTTTTCTTTCCTTTTCTTTCTTTTTTCTTCGCCTAGCAGTGCTCTCGTTCCGCAGCAGGTAGTGGCTGGAAGCAGCAGGATTCTGGGAGATTGTAAGAGAACGCCTTAATGAGCTGAAGGCCTCCTTGACTGGAAACAAATGTATGCAAATGAGATGCACAACCCAAAAAGGATGGTGGTCCAGGAAGAGAAGACAAACTGCAGTGAGAAGTTAGCTCCCCCCTCCCCAAAGCAGCATCAGGATGAGCTTCACTGTCTATCTCAACTGAGAACTGGTAACAAAAGCACATTTTCTCATCCTCCATTATGGGTGATGCTCTTACCAGCTTTTGTTCAATTACACCCCATGGAATTGTACTTAGCTAGTAGAGTTAAGTAGAATCAAACGTCAGGTTGCAGTTTGGATCTTGTCTTTTTCTGTGCTTGATTCTGCTAGAGATATTCAGAAAGCTTTAGTTGTGGAATAACTGGAAGTGTTAAAAGTGAGCTTATGAATATAGGAATGCTGTCATAGTAACAGTGATTGTGTTTTTGCTGTATGTAATCTGAAAACCTTGAGCAACACATTTATTTCTAAACTTATTTTATACCAGGATGGTGAGCAAAATGTAAACTGTTAAATATCTATT
>JBAJNP010012886.1:0-12795 GCA_036877545.1 Yasuhikotakia modesta | reverse complement strand
TGTTCTCATTTTAACTATTAAAAACACAATCTAATGTAACAATGTAAAACTTACAGCTTGTGATGATTGTTGATCTTGATGTGGAGCATCAGACGCTGAGAGACGCGGCAGGTTTGTAAAACTGTCTGATGTAAAACCAGCAAAATAATAATCCGTGGCTAAATGTCGTGGATCCGGTTAAAATAAACCGTAGCCGCGCATCACGGCCGTTTCTTCTGTCGGAGAGGCAATGAAAGGTTTGAACGCCGCTTGTACAGCCGGGGAGAGCAGCTCACCTGTGAACGCGAGCCGCCATTTTGTCACAACGGCACTGCTGCAGTAACATTAGCGGGGGCGGGGCCGTTTGGGGGGGGTCTATGCAAACTATGTTTTCTGTGACGTTTCATTTTCGTGAGGAGGGGGTGAGTGAGATGAAACTGACGTAAGATTCCCGAGGTTTCCACCTTGAGCCGTTTTCAGGCACACATTTTTAAAACATAAATTTATATACTTTAAAGAGGTTCAAAATGTCTGGAACTTTTCCTATGTCCTTTTAGGCGGTAATACTGCCATTTTCCGTCAAGACTAGAAAATTTTTGATTTTGACTCTAGGTCCCCTTTAAGGAGAAAATTATCCACATAACCTTTGTCCTAGATATCACAAAATATGTATTTTTTAAACAATTTAATAAAATTGTATGTTGACTATAAATAACATCTATTCATAATGTATCTACTTTGCCTTATATTATTAGATTTATTTTAACAAAATATATTGGTTAAACTCAATTAAATATGTATTATAAAGTAAAAAAAGCAGTGCACAAACTGTTTACCCTACAGAATACAAACATGTAAACATTTTATGTTTTTTTTGTTATTTAAAGTTTATTTTAACTGTTATGAAGTAGGAGGACAGCCCAATTGAAGAATGACCCATTTAAAAAGTTTATATTGGGCAACGGTCTAATAAACTATGAGAAATAAAATGTACTGTTTGTTAAATTGCTGTTAGCTAATTGCTAATTTGATTTGTTCTGTGTAGTTACAGGAGACTGTGAAGAGGAAGCTGGAAAATGCTGGTTCTCCTCTGGGTTGTGACCAGGTCAATGGTTTCAGCGAAGGTTACCCTCCTTCTAAAAAGGCCAGTGTTGAGGAGACACTGGTGGGTTTGAATGGGATTAAGAACAGTGCAGTTCCTCCTCTCTCACCAATGGACACCAAACATACCGAGAATACCGACTCCATGGTGCCCACTGGGACCCACAGGGCATTTGGGGGAAAACACAACAGCACAGGCAAAACTGAAAATGATGCGACACATGGCTCAGAGTTTGATTTCCGGCTCAAAGAAATGAAGCAGGAGCCGGTAGACGAAATCCTGCCCTGCATACTGCCAACTGGTGGTGCAAATTGTAACAACAGCCTGTTCCCTGATCTGAACCTCAATGATCAGGACTGGAGTGAGATTATGGAGGAGTTCAATCGTTCCGTGCCCTATGAAGACATTCAGGAGCTCTTCAGTGATGGTTTTGGAGATCGCAAAGATTCAGAGCTTGTGTCAACTGGTGCAGCTCAAAGCTTGGTACCTCTTGATCTGGTCAGTGTGAAGGCAGAATTTGCCCCTGCCACAGCTACTTCTGCCTTTGATCAGGACACATGCACTGGTTTGCCCCAGGTGAGACCCACCTCATCCGGGCCTCCGCTGCACACCAGTTCCCCTGTCATGGCTCCATCCACATCCCCAGCACTACTTGTGCCTCAGCATCCTCAACAGCTTTCCATCCAGCCCACTAAACCGATCCAGAATCACCTTTTACCTTGCCCACCCAAAGACCTGTCCCCTGCACAGCAGCTGCAGCAGTTAGCAGCATGGAAACAACACAGGGCGCAAATTACACATAATCAACAGCATACAGTTCAAAAACTGCAAGCTGCAAAATTCCACCAGCAGCCCAGCCATTCTTTATCTAGGCCCCAAAACACACCCACTCAAAATCAGATAGGTGGGACATATGGGCTTGAGAAACCCACAAGCCCTTCTTTGTACCCACAAGATTTTCCCAACCCCAAATCCTTGCTCATGCCAGGCCAGCAGCCCAATAAGGACTCTCCCAAGGCAGGTACGCAAGCCGGATACATGCAGCCAGGTGGGCACAGCAACATGCTAAGCCACACAGCTGCTCCTACAGGTTCCCTCTGCCTCCCACCCAAACCAGGAGCTCAGTCAGCCATGTTGGACTACAGTAACACAAAACCGTTGTCCCACTATGACGTTGGAGCGATAGGGGCACCTAGGGGCCCTCCCACCACTCAGAGCCATAACAAACCAAACCAGGCCATCCTAAACCTAATGCGACAGCAGATGCAGAAGCAGAGGCAACCAGGCATAAACTTCAGACCTCCACGCTTTCAACATGCTCCAGTAAGACCACCTTCCCTCTTGAATATGTGTGCTGCTTTCTACTGGTAATGCTTTATTTTTGTTTCCTCCTCAATGGTTAAAGCTAATATCTTGTGAAGTAGATTGACCAATATAAAGTTTAAATTAGATTACATTACTGAAATTTCCTATCAGTGTACAAAATTGCAAATAATAATAATAATAATAACAAAAAAATCACTTAAATATACAATTCACTCAAATATACATAATACAAACACAAACATGAAATAAATGGAAAGAATAGAAATAATTTTAAATAACATAAACCATAACTGGAAAATATTGAAAGGTGACCCAGAGTGGTTGAACAGAGTATAGATTCTTGTTCTGTGATGTGACATAGACAGAATAGCACTTTGGTTAAGTCTGTAATGCCCCAGAAGCTGTCTAAAAACCTCTTTAAAAAACAGTTTTATGGCGTGGCTATTTAATGGGTGAATTTAAGCGTTCTGCGCAATTTCTGCGCCACTGGAGGGGCTCTGACAACCTTATAATGATATGCAGAGTGCTGCACGGTGATTGGCTGCCTTCACTGCCACACGAAAGAATAATTATGTGACGTCGTCATCTGGCTTCTGAACACATGCAGAACCATTTACTGACCCGAACACACGGACCGACAGCTATGGCACAGATTCAGCCTTATATGTTTGAGCCCGAACCAAAGGAGGACACTGAATTAGAGGAAGAACCTGCTCAGCAAAGACTGGATTTAAACGTTTCTTAATGGTAAGTTATTTGTAATGTTTGTTTGAACGCTTTCAGTGTTACATGCCCACAAATTTCTCCCGTCATAATAAAGTTATAGCCACTACATCCATTTGGACATTAATCCTTTACATCATCATGAATCAAGACTTTATACTAACTATAGCTTAATGTAAATACTGTTTATGAATGGAGGCTTCAGGTTTGGGTATTAATCTTGGGCTGACGGTGCACATCTGCCCCGTTCAAATGAAAACAGAACTATGTCAAATATGTTTGAGCCACAGTGTAAAGTCAAGGATTAATATTGGCATGACAGTCTCTTTTCTCCCTATGTCTTGCAGACAATGCAGATTTTCATCTTCATCTTAACATATTCGATGTCCTCTTCAAATTCAAGATAAAGGCTTTTTGCTGGCCGTGACTCGACTGGTGTTGAACTAAATGGAAGTGAAGCTGCTCTGAATGTATATTGAATAAATATGAATACAAAACTGAGTGTTAATTCATTCTAAACAGAATACAATTATGTAATTGATTGACAAACAGGATAACAGTGAAGATTATTATTAAGGATTAAACAAATAATACAGAATAACTTCTTTACAGTAACTCGATTGCAATCACAAGCTATTTTCATGCATAAACCTGGGACACTAAATTAACTCTGTTTCGGTGCTGTGGTTCAAGTGCTATTCCTCTAGACTGGGTTTCCTGAAGATCCATCTGACAGCCTCTCTTGTATCCTGGGGAAGAAAGCGGGTCGTATCAACACTTTGAAATAAACCTGAGAAGTTACTCTTGTGTTTTATATTGTTATCTGTGCTAAGCGCTAAATCTATGGATGTTGCTAATGTTTGTTTACATTACCAACGCTAGCTGTACACACATCAAAATGAGTATGTTCTCATTTTAACTATTAAAAACACAATCTAATCTAACAATGTAATACAGCTTGTGACGATTGTTGATCTTGATGTGGAGCATCAGACGCCGAGAGATGCGGCAGGTTTGTGAAACTGTCTGATGTAAAACAAGAGGAGCAAAGTAATAATCCATGGCTTAATGTCGTGGGATCTGGTTAAAATAAACCGTAGCCGTGCATCACGGCCATTTCTTTTGTCGGAGAGGCGATGAAAGGTTTGAACATCACTTGTACAGCCGGGAGAGCAGCTCACCTATGAACGCGAGTGCTCATTTAGTCTTGGACTTCACAACGGCACTGCCGCAATAACATTAGCGGGGGCGGGGCCGTTTGGGGGGGTCGGGTCTATGCAAACTATGTTTTCTGTTATGTTTCATTTTCGTGAGGAGGGGGTGAGTGAGAGGCTTATTGCGCAATAAGCCCCAGCATTCCACCATTAGCTGTTTTCAGGCACTCATTTTTAAAACATAAATTTATATACTTTAAAGAGGTTCAAAATGTCTGGAACTTTTCCCATTTTCTTTTAGGCGGCTATACTGCCATTTTCTGTCAAGACTAGAAAAATTTTGATTTTGACTCTAGGTCCCCTTGAAATGCTTAGTAGTATAATACAATGCATTCTATCTTTTATGTATGTTAGCAATACATACATGCAATACATATAATCAATTTAATTTCTATCAATAATTGTTGGATTTTACCTATACATCTGACTACTATATTTGTTAAACAGCACAGTTTGGAAATGCAGTAATGAAATGCAGTGGAGTGGACCTATGCTAAAAGCTTGCTTTATCATTCCGCTAAAGATCTGTTCACTTACTAGATATGACTCATTCAGAAGGTCCCATCAACAGGTACAATGCAGTACAATTATAGCCAGTGCTTTTTCCAAAAAGGTAATATTTTCAAGCAGACAACTCAAAGGCAGAGATAATCTAGAGGTTTTACTTGGAATACTGTGTTCCCCATACCTCCAGTTTTTAAGATGCAAATGTATTTTTTTGTATTTTAGGCATTTTAGTTGTTTAGACATTTTCAAATGGTGCATGTGACAGTTGCTGCACTTATCATATTGTTGATTTCTTCTAAAGACTACCCTTTTCATATCCCAGCAATCCAAAGATGGTTTGTAGCAAAATAGTACAGGGATCTGAATGACACCACTGGCTTATAAAGAATTAAGTGTGCCTCAAGTGTTTACTGTTTGGAGCTGCTGTACATGTTGATGTCCAGAGATATTTCTTTAGCAAAGTAATGGAAACACTGGGCTCGCTGAACTTGACTGGACAAAACATACAATTAATGTGTGAGATTTCCTGTTGTAAAATTATTTAGCCAGGGTCTTTTCACAGAAAACCAGTTTAACAGAGAAACTGATTAACAGAAATTAGTTTTGAATTAGCTTCTCAGCTGTGTTGGCAGTGTTTCTACTTAGGGTTAAATCAGCTCATGAGTTGCTATGAAAAACCAACCTACAGGCACAGACTTCAGAAAACAACAGCCACATGAGAAGCGTGTTAAATTGGATGTTGGTCAATTTTATATTGGGAGTAAAATAGTATTAAATTTATTATAAATATTATATCCTTAGCGCTAGTGTGTTGTTTGAGAGATTTTGTCCATGTGTCTGTGTGAAAAGTGAAAGTGACATGTTTGTCAGTTACGGTTGCCCATAACTAAAATGTGACCTCTGCATTTAACCCATCCATGTGAGAAGTGAACACACACTGCAGTTGTGAACACACACATGAGCAGTGGGCAGTTATCCCTGCAGCGCCCGGGGAGCAATCGGGGGTTAGGTGCCTTGCTCAAGGGCACTTCAGTTGCTATCTGCCGGTGCTGGAATCGAACCAGCAACCTACTGATTACAAGCCCGACTCCTTAACCAGTAGACCACAACTGCCCACTGCAGTGTGGGCCACATGTGTGGGCCACATTGCACACTGGGACTAAACAGTCTGGGTCAGGCAGCTGGTTGCTAAGGAGCAAAGAGCAGGCAGCCATTCACAAACACGCACATACTGTGGTTAGGGTTGGAACAAGTGATAAGAGAAGAGTCAACAGAAAATAACAGAGAGAATATGGTAGAGGGAGAGGAGGGGGCCACAAAGCAGTCTTTCATGCATCCCTCCCGTCTCTGACTGCCACCCTACACAGAGTATGTTAGGATCAACAGAAGTGTATGGCTGCACAATTTTAAGAAAACATGCAATATGCAATAACATTATTTATTTATTTACAAACAAATGCTTTGTATGCCAAAAGTATCTAAAGTGTTGGCTTAAACTCAGGCCAAATGCCATGAAAGTTGACTTGCAACTCTACAGTTGTACTAAATTCACACCCACGCCCCTTTAAGAATGTGATGCTTTAGAGTGTATGTAATTTTGAATCATTCAAGAAGAAAACCGACACAGCACAAGATTTATTGTTAAGAGGTTTATGTTGAGGTTTATGGAGATCGCTGTGGATAAGCGTATAAACGCCAAATATATTTTAAAGTGTTTATTCAAACAAACATGTTTTTGGTCAAATTAAGCTGTAAAATATACAAATATAAAATATAAAAAACAAATATACAATATAAGTTTATATATTTAAATGGAATTGATTTTTAAAGATTAAAGAATAACATGATTTTCTCAAGGTTTCAATTTGAAAAAGAAGGTAGACGACCATAATTCAAATGGGTATATCTTTAAAACCAAAGTACGGCTAGGTATAGCTTTGTATCAATATCAAGGTATGGCTTTGACTAGGATATCATTTTAAAGCATAGTCTTCTTTCCATTTATACCAAAAATGTGAAATTTGTGACATCCAACTTATTTTGGTAAATCAGGTCACATATTTAATTCTGTCCATGAACTAACCTAATTGAAAAAATAATCAGTATTAAACTAAATGTAGAATAAATAGTATTAAAAAAATCATAGTGCACAGTTTACAAATTACAGTGCTTAGACACTTCCAGCAAAGACAAGAGTGTTTAAGTATCATAAGTAACAATGCAAAAAAGCTAAAGCTCACAAATGTTGACAAACTTTTAATTTGACATTCACAGAGAATGCGGTGTCCCTCCAGTCAACGTTTTCCTTCCCTTTTTGAATTACAGAGGAAAAGGAACTTTAGATTTTTTTTGTTTTTCTATGTGTCAGCAGGAGTCGGTGTCCTACCCCTCTGCCCCTCATGTTCCTGGAAACACCATGACGCCACAGCCAAATGGCAATAGCCTCCCAGGTGACCATGGTAACGCAACCTACATAAAGCAGATGCAGCAGCTGCAGTTGATGGGTCAGCAGCAGAAGCAGATCATCCTGCAGAGACAGATGATGGCAGAACAGGTGCGTGCTCCCTGCTCCTGTCACTTCAAAACTGATATAAGACAAAGAATCTTGCCTGCAGAGCTCCATAAAACGCTCCACAAATTGCCATGGGATGGGCATGTGACAATTTTACCTTTATAAAAGGTAAAATTGTAAAAATTATAAAATTGGTACTTTTTTATTATAATATAATTTGTTTTTAGGAGCTTGATCCCTTTTATGTTGCCTTTTTGTCATTGTATGAACCTTTTAAAACTGCAGAGTCAGTACTGTTTGTTTTATATAAATCTTAGTATGTTGTCCATTCCAAAGATCCATTTATGTTCCGATGTAAATGCAGTCGTTTTTTAGTAGTATTCTGTATTCTTCGGGTTGCTCATCTAGGGGGCAGCAGCTACATGATAATTCCTGAATTGTTAGCATCCCTCTGAAGTTTAGAGAACTGTGAATTTCAGACGCCTTAGTAAGGTCCTTCTTTTGTTACTTGCAGGAGAAACAGAGGCAGGAGCTGCAGAGGCACCTGACCCGTCCTCCACCTCAGTACCAGGACCAACAAAGCCAGCAGGCCCAGCAGAACCCCTTCCAGGTCTCCCAGTTCCCACGTTCTGCACCCTGCCTGGCACAGCAGCCTCACTCCAGCTTTCCAGAACACTCCATCTCTGGTATTTAATTTTATACTTAATCATACTTACTGTAACTGTTCTTGATTACACATGGTATTAACACATTTATTGTGTTTTTTATTGTGTTATCATTTGTGATGTGATTTATGTGTATTATTAGTGTATTTACACTAGGCATGTATTGTAACAATGTGAGAGGGCTGTGTGGGGCTGTAAGAGAAATTAATCAATTTCTACTAGTTCAGAAATGTCCCTGACATGGCCTTCAATGTGTAGCTTCAGTATGAGATGTGGTTATTTTATGGTTTGAGATTTTGACTGAACAATTAAAAATGATAAAAACAACCTTTGTGTGGAGAAGCATTTGTGCAACACTGAGCAGTCATGTTTGACAAGTATGTGTTTATTTTACACAATGGTTATTTTATACAATTTTACAAAATCTGAACTTTATCATAGGTACTTTTATGCATTGACCTTATGTTGTAAGTTTAAAAGCATTTTGCTTCAGAATTTAAATTTCCCAGATCTGCACAGTTAATTCACCAAGATTTGCCAAAATAGTTCCATATTGATGCTATGTGTAAATAAAGCCATAATGTAAATGTACATGGTTAAGATGCTTTTGCCTATAAAAACTTCTGTGTAACAAACCAGTGACAAAGTGCTAAAGTAGCTGTCCTTCATATGCCATTGATTGCATTGTTTGTGTCTCTTTTTCTGTTTTAGGCACATCACAGCCAACAAGTAATGTAAACACCCTGAATGGTCACACCCAAGAAGTACAACAAATGTTCTCTCAGACACAAAGCATGATGGGATTGGGTGTGGGCCAAAGTGGTGGCCCAAATTCTGGTCCCCCTACCGCTGCCAGTCAAGCGAATATAAGCCTCCCATCTTGTGCAGGTGGTCTTGATGTTCAAGTCATGTATGGCAACATGCCCATGCATCCCTCACACCCCAACCAGCAGAGATCACTGGTGTCTACCATGTCTGCTGCCTATCGACAGAATATTCTAGCAGCCCAACAGGAAGCACATTTAAAGAACCAGCCAAATGCCACCATGCTGAAACAACAGCAGCTAGCTCGTCTTTCCAATAGCATGCCTAATACCATGTCAAACAACATAAGCTCTTCCATGCCAGCTAGTATGCAAGGTGCCCTGCCCACACAGACACAACACTGGCAGCAGCAGCCCCAGCAGCATCTAGGTCTCCAACAGGGCATGGGTGCCCAGCCTAGTTCTGCTAATGGAGACAAGCCTGCAGGGTTCCCTAACTCTGGTTTTCATATGCAGTCAAGGATAGGCAAACTTCCCAACAATTCCCCATTTCCTCAGGGTGGCAGGGCTAATAGTGCGGCTGGCTTAACCCTGGCAACCATGAACCCTGGGCAAATGATGCCCAACAAGAACCAGCAACGGACAAATAACCCAGCCATGGGGCAGCAGATGCTCCCTTCCAACCAGCAAACAGCCCAGCAAGGGCAGTCACAAACTGTGCCTAAAGCCCAGCAGGTTATGCCTGACCTAGGGCCCTTTGGCCAGCCTCAGACTGCTCCCAATCGTACAGCAGGACTTCAGTGCAATCAAACCTATCAGCTGAGCAGAACCACCAGTCAGCAACTCCAGTTTGGTTATAACGCCCAATCAGGGGGCGGTTTGTCCGGCTTCCCTGCTGAGAGTGATCTGGTGGACTCACTGTTGAAAAATCAGTCAACACAGGAGTGGATAGATGATTTGGATGAGCTATTGGCCAATCACCAATAAGTAATGCAAAAAAAATTTAAACCCAATGTTAGTGCCTTTGTGAGAATATTCAGATTTCATTTTTATATTATTCAAAGCTGCAAATGGATTTATGGGTCATGTAGTGGTCAGATCTGCTGTTTTCTCTTATGTTACATGATGTATATAATGGAACTTAAGCTGAGTGCAAGACCAATAGCCTGTGTGGTTTTAAAGTATTCTCTGGACTGGAAATGTCAAGGAGAAAAGAGCTTTACTACTGAATCTGTGACTCAGTGTACCACTGAATTTACTATATTTTGGTCTGTTTAGCCATTTACATGGTTTATATTGTTATTGTTTTGTCTATGTACCCGTAGGCACAAGGAGTTCAATGTCAGAAATTGCTCTAAACAGTCACATACGTCTCAATTTTGCACTCTTTAGTTAAATAAGAGTGGTTTATAGGTGCAACTGCATATGAGACGTGTGGTCAACTATTTAAAGAAACAGTTTAACCAAAAGTGAAAATTTGAGTTTTGGTCCAAATATGCAGAAAGTTCAGTGTGTCATGGGGACAGAGGCTGGTCACACCTAACTAATTTAATTCAAATACAATGTATCATATCACGAAAGTCATGTTATGTCAGCTTTGACACCACAAAGCTCTTAATGGACACAATGGAATATACATTTCATGAAATGACAACTGAGTAAATAGGCTAGTTCACTCAAATATGAAAACTTTGACACTGTTAAATTCCACACTTTGATGGTCACATTCATTTACATAATCCAAGAAGTAGATTCCTTATGCTATATCAGGTCACAACAGTTGAACAGTAAATGAGACTGTACATCAAAAGGCTAGTGTGAAACTGAGTGGGGCAATATGGCATTTAATCATGATACTCCTATGTGTGTTACAAACTTTCTCCAAGAAAATCCCAGAGTTATAGTTTCCTGTGTTAGGTGACTTAACCCTTTTACAATGAGTCCTCGCATGTATGTTACATTAAGGGAAGGTCAGGGGCCCAATGGTCTGTGATAACTTATATATATATAACTTATATATTATATATAACTATATATATATATATATATATAGTATATTTATATATTGTTTTATGTATGCATTTTTTTAATTGTTCTGGAGAGACTTATTTTTATATTCACGTTTTTTATTGGTCTCTGTAAAACAAGAGTATTGTGTAAATATAGTTCTCTAGAAATGAGTTTTTTATGTGTTCACACATTTTGGGGTGTTAAAGTGAAAGTGACATGTTTGTATCAGTGGAGAATGAAAATGCATACCTGGAGCATACTGGCTCCTTAGTCATTTCCTGCCAGCAGTGGAAATTGAACCTGCAAACTTTGGGTTACAAGTCCAACTCTTTAACCAACAGGCCATGACTAACCTGTATGTTTTGGATTTGATTAGTCTAAATATGAACTATTTGTGAGATTTAAGTTATTAAGAGTTTTGTTATTTAAATTAAATTCAGGAAAGTATACAGTACTTTGCAGGCTTGGTATGAGTGTATCTTCATGCAAAATAAGTTAATTCATACATAGTTAATTAATGCTTGCCAAGCCCTTTGTGCTACAGACAACATTATAAGCAACATTGACAAAGGCAAAAATATTTATTTACCTCCTAATTTTCGTAGGGTTTTGGGTGCCTGCTGGACATTAAAGTGGGAAAATGTCACACTTGCATGAAGGAGGTAATAAATACAATGAATCAGACAATACAGAAAAGCATGCATGGCATAAAATCCAAAATAACAAATTAGGACTCTTTTGATTGTTATTTTTGTAACTTCTTGTAAAGGCTTTTAGTCAGAGATGAAATGATGGCCATTTTCTATCAGTGATGTTAGATTTTGTTTAGATCAATTTTCTGTTCTGTTTTTAATGAGGTGATTAGGCAGAACTTTTAAAGTGTGTCATATGAATAGAGACAGAGATCAAAATAACTGTCCTCAAAATTAATTTAACAAATTTAATGCAAGTCTGTGTAGAAACTCACTGTTTAGCAAACCACAGCAATGTTGTTTTAGTTATTTCATTCGTCAGACACTTTTCTCCAAAGTGACTTACAACGAATTCAAGGTATACATATTTATCAGTACTTGTGTTCCCTGAGATTGAGTTTGCCAGGACTAACTTTTCTGAGCATTTCCTCATATTTATGTTCTCTCTTTGGTTGCCTGGAGTTTTATTCAGTCAAGGTGAGATCTACTGTAATAAATGTGACCTTATAGTTTTGTATTTGGAGTTGATGTACACAAGCATTTCCTCTTCTACCGTAACGTTAAATTGCTACCCCTTCAGATTTGCATGTAAACAAAAAATTATTTTGAAACCTACTATGCAAGACAGAGTTTCCACTTGTTTCCACGTAAGCATAATTTCACAGAAGCTTTTTATTATATCTAAAAAATTTTTTAAACTAAGAAATAATTGTATTTAATTTATGGTACAATTATGTTACCATTACATATGTAAACTTTATTCCATGATGAAGAGAGCAAAACTTTGTTGATGTAGTGACATTAAGGGTTTGACTTTGGGCGAAAGATCACGCTACTTATGAAACCGGCAGTAAAAATTGGCTTTAAATAAGCAATAGGATTTGATAAGTGGAATTTGAATGTGAGTCTCCATCTAGATATCTGGATATAAAAGGGAGGTGGTGTGCTTCACTCATTGAGGTTTGTGCTGAGAAGCTGAAATGTACCTGGCTGTCAGTGGCTCCAGATTCCAGAGAGATACAATGTCTCATTCGCTCCATCAGGAAATGGAGATTGCATACTTGACCAAGACATTCAGTCCGTTTCTTTCACACATTCAAAGTTGTCAATATAGTTAACACAAGCTGTCACAAAATACATAACTTATTAACCCTAACCCTAACCCTAACTTATTAAGATGATTTTTTAATTATTTATGTGTTTAATACTTCAAGATAATCTTCACTGTTATCCTGTTTGTCAATCAATTACATAATTGTTTTCTGTTTAGATTGAATTAACACTCAGTTTTGTTCATATTT
>JBAJNP010012885.1:0-12795 GCA_036877545.1 Yasuhikotakia modesta | reverse complement strand
GACAACCACTTTTATGTTGCTTAAAATAAACATTCTGAGAAAAGTTTGGCAACATCGCAAAGTGTTTTGAAAGATTAAAAAGGTTGGCAAATGTTACATAGATGTTTATGTTATGTGTTTGGTTTCGTTTAAAATGTAAGGTCAGCGTTTAAAAACATTGAAAATAAAACAAGTGACAAGTGATGATGTCATTGTAATAATGTAGATGTAATATTTACAATTGTGCTGAATTGCACTTAGTATTTGTTTTTGCATTTACCTGCAAAATGATATAGCTACATTTACACTACGCAGATAGTGTTCAGTTTTGTCACAGAAAAGCTGGTTCTGATTGTCACGACAAGAGCAACGGCTTTGATTTCTGCATTTTTTTTATGTTAAACTAAAGCCTAAAGTCTAAGATTGCGAAGATTAAGAAACTATAACACTGTCCTCTTGCTGCTACAATCACACGTCCCTGTCTAAACACAAATTCAATCACATGTCATGTATTGTATTGCCATTGTAATTGGATGTATAAGGCCAAATAACAGGCTATTGACAAATGAAAAACAGGCAGACCTCATGTGGAGGAACAGGCTGTCAGGGCCACAAATCAGAGCTAGGCAGAAAAATAACATTTATTTTATAATTGGGCTCAGATGTTAAAGAATAAAGGACATCAACCAATCAGTGTCCATTTTATTCACCCAGAAATCTTACCAATGCTGACTTTTTTTGACACAAAGCAGGCAGCTAATTCGGCTAATTCGGCTTTAGGAAGTCAGTGGTCCAAGTATTTACAATATTTACAACATTAAGTGTTGTGCTCTTCCTGCAGTGTCACACATTAAATTCCGTTTTGAAGTAACTACGTCCTCTTTCCTAAATGACAAACTGTCCCTGCCGCCCAATGACAATGTGTGACCAAACATCTAAGCTCCAAGCTCAGCTTGGCTTGAACCTTTTTCTACTTCATTTGCCCTTAATCACCATTTCAGTCTGTGGTTGAGAGATTGACTATATGGGCGGCTGTTGGTGGCAGTTTGTATGTTGTATATTCATGTTGTCCCCTGGGTGTATGTCATCTACAGGGCATCTTCTCTCCACCCTTATGGACAAGGGTGGAGAGAAGGGGGAATGTTGTCCCCCGGGTGTATGTCATCTACAGGGCATCTTCTCTCCACCCTTATGGACATGCAAGTGTTGAGTCAATAGTGCTGTTATAAATAGACACAGTGCAAATTTGATGTTCAGATGATTTTCTTGACTGATTCAACCAAGTTATTCATAATTTGGCGGCAGACTGTCTTTAGACAAAGGAATCTCTCAGGGATGCCCTTGAGATAACACACGTCTGATGATTACATTAGGAATCCTCTTACATTGCTAATTGCTTTTAAAAGTATTTTCTTTTGCTTTGCTCTAAACTTGAACATAATGGCTGCCAGATATTCGTACTGCATTTGACAACTTGAGGAAAGAATGATTTGTTTATGTCCAGCCTTCTTCCTATTGACACGACTTGATCTTTTCTCATGGGTCTGGCTGAGAATTCAGAGGTTTGTAGGGGGCTAATGTCAATAGTTCAGGTTTCTGGGAACTTCAGCTCGTAATTGGCGCATTTGGGAGAATAGCTTCCGCCTTTTATAACTGCAGGGTAAAACAATTTGAGTCTTTTAATTGGGTCTCCTTGGGTTCCTCAGGAACTAAGTGGTGGCCAGATGGAGATGATCTTTGTGCTCAAAGCTTGGCAGGTCCATTACTTCATTTAGAGATTAGCATTAGATCCAGCAGATCTGGGACCATGTTGAAGAACCTGCAAAACAAGTGCAATTCAAGAGGACACTACAATCTCACAGTGTCCTTTTGTACAGATAACCTGCCTGTTTTTGTGCTTCAACACAAACATTCTACACCCAACTGTTGTGGCTGTTTCTCTGTATTCTAGTGTGATATAAAGAGTGTTTTGAATTGGATGACGTGGAGCAGTTGGGGTTGAGCAACACTTGAATTAATAACTGTTGCAGATCAGACGATTAAATCGATAAGCTGAGGATTAGTTTAGGCATTCAGGGATGCACACAAGTCTACAACAAGCTAAACTATTTTGCTGTGTAAGTGGGGCTGGTCATTTTTTCAGTTTGAATCAAATTCAATCTGGTTTCAGGGAGCAGCTTCCTACTGACTGTTCACTTTGGTTTCCTTTAATTCTGATGGACAGTTTTACAAAGAGAATGACTTCATGCACAACCACATGTGCTGTACCTTTTTCTTTCTTTCCTATTTATCTGTATTTCTATTTCCTATTGGTCATCTTACCCACTGTTGGTGGCAGAAGGGTGGGTAAGTTCTTGTGAGCAGAAGACTTACCCCAAACCACAATTTGCCCCAAAGTTTGCCCCACAATTTGGCCCCAAACCACAATATCCTATAATAGTAGGTTAAAAATAATTTCTTAGTTTTACCTCGTCAGTGCATGTCAAAAAATACACCACATTCAAATCAGAATTTACTTCATATAGAGTTGTTGTCATTAAAAAAATCTCACTATAAAAAGAATTTGTTTGTTTCAATTAAAAATCATTCATTCCAAGGTTGCATTCATTTGGTGCAATACAATTGGCATAGATAATGTGTTAAGTTCAACGCCCCACACAGGAAGTGATAGCTGAAGGAGTCAGAAGTATGTTTCTGTGACCTAGTTGTGACACCAGTCACAGTTACTCACAGGCAGGAAGATGTTTTTAAAACAGTTACAAGCTCCACACAAAAAACAGAGTAGTGAAACTGGCTTTCATGTTTGCCTTAGGGCTTCCCTTTAAGCCAACGGATCTGATTCACTGAAATGAGAGAGTTAATTGATAATGTTTGTTCACGTGAATTAGACGCTGTTTCCCTAAACATCATCCTCTGGTTAAAAGAAAAGATCATTTGTGTTTCGGCTGAAAAGGGGAAGCGATGAGAGAGAGAGCGCGAGAGAGAGCGACAGGGAGGACAAGAGAAAAAGCAGGAAGTGTCTTTTAAAGTGCATTTCAGTGTCAAAGGGGTTGAGTAGGAAAATCAACATTGTCTCTCAGTGGAGGCAAATAAAAAGAGGCATTTATTAATTATTAGTGTGTAGGGTGCTGTGTCTCAAGCTAAGGGCACAAATACAGAACTATGTCACAGTTTCTCACACAGGACAATGTCATTGGGCCATTAAGACGAGCAAACCAGTACATGAAGCCCTACAGTTTGACTTCAGAAATCTACACACATTAATGGTAGCACTGTTCCTCAGATGTTCTTGTAAACAGCATGCATTAACAATATTAAAGGAATAGATCACCAAATTTTACTGGCCCTCATGTTATTTCAGTGTTCTAATGTTTCCACAACCACATAAGCTGTATTTCTTTGTCTATATACTTATATATAATAGACCCATCTTACCCACCCTAGTGTGCAGAAACGGTGGGTGGAATTCTGTGAAAGTAAAAAACTATCAGTTTGTAGGTTGTTTTGTAGTTTAAAAAAAATATTTATAGTACAACAAAAACACAAACCATAGATTTCTTATATTATTCAAACATATTTTTTCCATGGTAGGAAATAAGTCATGAAACAATTTGTGGTACATTTTGACAACGTTTTAGGTGAACTAAATATAAGGTGATATAAGGTAACTACAAGACTAAAGTTAGGTTAGGTTAAGGGTTAGGTTAAGGGCTTGTACCTAGTTATCTGCTAATATAGTATCTGGTAATTACTCAGCTACACAGTGAGTACATAATGTACATGCAGAGCAAGACTGCATTTTATGTGAAATAAAGTACCGTTATATTCCTTTAAGAGGTTTTTGAATATGTAGAGCTGCATGTGTAGATGTGAGTGTACTTGCAATGCTTTTTCCCTTTTACTTTAAATCTTTAATTGGGATCTGGGGGTCATGGAATAAGAAATTCCCAGCGTTTAATCTCATCAGTATTGTAGAATAATTACCTAGACGACTTCATGGTTTTTAAATGTTTTATTTCTTAACATTTTGCTAACAGACGTTCTTTCTGGTTTCTTCATTTACATTTAAGCAAAGGTTCAGGAATCTTAGTTCTTCTCTTTTGACATTTAAATTTACATGTGCTAGTTTTTCTTCCTTCACGCTCTGCCTGACTCTGTTGGCTCCCTGCCGGACTGTCCAAGGGCCGTGCAGCAGCTCGGGGGCCGCCGAACACAACCCCGCCCTTAGATTCTGGACCTCCTTCAGGGCATGCTTGTACCCCATCCTTTAAAATCAAACTGACCCCCTGCTGCCCTCTCAAGCCACCAGCCCCCTCCATAGTTCTCTGTTTTTGGGCTGTGATTTGAGTGTGTGTGTGGGGGGGGTTATGAAACAAGGAGGTTCTAGTCTTTTCACCACAGAGACGGGGCAGAACATTCACACGGGTTCAGTTTTTACAGGTTCTGATCCACTCAGTGAAGGCCTGCCTACCAGCTTGTAAACAGTAATAAATGAGCTGTTTCAAAAGAACTAAGGGACCAGCTGGTACCTCAGGCAGTAAGGAGCTTAAGTGGGACCTGAGCATGGGGTCTCATGATATTATTACTGGTGCTTGCTAAGGCAGAAGCACATAATAGTGTATAATAGTATAATAAGCACAATAGTGTTTGCAACCGCATAGCAACACCTTGGCAACCACCAACTGGCATGGTAAAGGGATTGCCACATAGTTTTACACAAATATTGTTTATCAAAACCACAAAGCCTTGCATTGACCATTGGTGTATAAATTCTTCAGAAAGGTTTTGCACTGAGTGATTAGGCAAATCCCCAAAACACCAGTATTGTTAAAATATTGTTGAGGTGACTTTTGCAAGGCACATTTGGATTATATCAGGTGTACTGTAGCTCAAAAACTGCCTATAAAAAGCAGTACTATAGATCCTGTAACTGAAGGTTAGTCTTGTTATTGGTTTCTATAGTGTGCCATTTGTATAGAACATAGATCATGTTTCTAACCTTGAGTTGTGATGAAAGACATGACTGACAATACAGCAAGTGTTTGTGTTTGTGTGTGTGTGTGTGTACCGATGTGTTTACCTCTGTTTGTCACACACACACACACACATTTATCTACCAATAGGTCACACTAGGCTGTGCTGCTGTCTTGCCCTCACAGCTGGGGTTTGGGGTCACTAAGGGCTGCTGCTTGTGTAATTCATGCAGAAGGAGTGCCAGTAAGAACAGATGAATTTTGCACCTATTCAGAGGTTAATTACCATAGGTCTGTTACCACTGTAGAGTTGGTCATCATTTTATTTAAAGGTAATGAACTGCTGAATACAGTTTCCTAGAAGCAGCCTTTTATTAAAAGCCATTTACATGTATGAGGTCCATCTGCTGCTTCACAGTATATACTTATTTTAGGACACAATAAACTCTCTCTCTATATCTCTCTCTCTCTCTCTCTCTCACACACACACACACACACACACACACACTCATGAGGTCAAAATGCACTGGTATTACTATACTTGTGGGGATCTTTGGTCCTCACAACCTAGTGAATACAAACACACACAAACACACACAGCTGCAGTTGTTGGGCTGTCTAACCTGTCTAACCTGTGCCCAAATGCAATAATTTAAACTCTGAATGTACATCTGTGTGAATGTGTGTTGAATCTGAGTACTAGCTTACACTAGAGTACTGTATGCTTCACAGCATATATTGCATACTGTTTAAAAATTGAATGTAAAATGAAAAAAATGTTATGCATTGATAAACACTAGTTCTCCTCAGTTTTTTTATTGTTAGTATTAAAGTAGCTCTTTACCTCAGACTCCCAGCCTGACTATTTTGTGCCGAAAACTCTCCTCAGATCTCTCTAATGGGGGTAATCCCTTCCTGGAGGTCTTCGGATCACTGAACGGCCCTCTGGGAGGTGTAGGCCAGATGAGAGTGGGAATTTTGGGATCAGAGCTCAAAGCCTCAGTGAAGCATTAATTGGGCTTGTTGGAGAGGGTTTAGAGGGTCACTCATAATCAGTTTCTTTAATGTTCTTTGACAAAATCCCTAGCTCTGTTTCAAAACTTGGCGAGCTGCCCACATAGATGGCATTTTATAACCTTATATTTAATTTTATAACATTATTATTAGATTTTCTGCGGTTCTGACTTGGTTTGCATGCATGTATTTTTTAAACATGGGATTTGCATGTCCATGTGTTGGTTTGTGCACGTGCTTGAGCGCAGGGGCGTGTCTGCCTTTTACCGCCGCTAGTCAGGCGCTAGTTGAGTTATGGAGATTAAGCGTTGCAATCTAACAAAGTGACCTTAGAGGAAAAGAGAGAGAGGGAGAAAGGACAAGCTAACAGGCAGGCAGAAGCTTGAATCTGAAGCTTTTTAATTACAATCCCAAACTGGTATGTGGGCTGGCCATGGTTATTTTTAAGACATGCTAGTGTGCTGAGAAGCTAAGCTGCATTGCAGCACCATAAAGCCTCTATAGATTTGATTACCCTTGGGTCTTGGTACCAGGCAGAAGATTCTGGTAATGGTACAGCTGGCAAGCCTATGCTTGGGCCAGATGAAAAGAGCCACGTTTGCTGGTTTCTACACCTGTTTCCCAGCATGCCATTTAATGAATGAAGCAGATCAGTATACCTGCTGTGCCCCTCCCTCCACTGACTGCCAGTATTGGAAAGAGTTGAGAGAACCAAGCTTCGGGATTCACCAAATGATGGCCAGTTTATGGCCTACAGGAGGTTCATGATGTCTGGTGTGGCAGCTGCTACTGCAGCATGCTTGACTATCAACTCTGTTTACCTGGTGTCTTCACACAAAGGTTAAAGCTACAATAGCAGAAAGAAGAACAGATGGACTGTGGAAAATTGGATATTTTGGATTATTGTGTGGAAACTGCCTGCTGATGGTTAACCAAAACAGGCCTCGAACATCTTTCGCTGTCTGTTTCTCTCTCTCTCATCTCTCTCTCTCTCTCTCTCTCTTTGTGAAGATTATTGAGAGCAATGCATTATTCTGTAGAAATCGATGTGATCAATAAAGGGTTACACATGAGTAACACATGACTTGTAAACAAAGGGGAAACACTGATACTCAATGGGCACTTAAAATATCGTCTTGGTTTCCTTGGTTTCCTAATGGCCAATAACCCCCTTGCTCTGTTACTTAAATTGATTTTGATTGGCTGCTAAATTAAATCCTGATTTGCTTAAAACATAATAAAAAGATAAAAACATTGTACATCACAGTGCTTAACCATAATGGGAATTTGTAGTCCGGAATGTCACATTTTGAGTGCTTTATATACATGCAAACTGAATTTACATCATAAATGCAGCACTGATTGTGCAAAAACATTTAGACTTATTGTCACCCTTTGCAGAACATTTTCCCAGCTCTCAAAGCTCTAGTATTTAGTTGCTGTGACTACTGTGGTGTTGTTTCCATAAGGACAGTATCGCATGCCCTATAAAACCACCCTTAATAAGGAGAACAATGGCTCTCTCATGCCATCATTTACATTTATTCATTTGGAAGACGCTTTTATCCAAAGTGTCCTACAGTGAATTCAAGGTATACATTTGATCAATACTTACATTCCCTGGGATTGAACCCACAACTTTTGCAATGGTCTATCAGTTAAGCTACAGGAACACTCTCTTTAGTCAATCTTAGGTTTAATGTGGTGTCACTTCAGTTCTGGTATATTGCGTTCACACATGACCTTTGGCTTCCTGCAGCAACATTTTACAATAGCCGGCACTGAAGTGTCAGTCAAAACACACAAGACAGGATGTGTGATGACAGGATAGCCTTTTGTTTTCTATTTTCTACATGTCTGAAGCTCTTTTTTTGGCCTTAGAACAGTGTTTAAAAGCAGTTGCTCAGACATACAACAAACTGGAGTCTTGCCTGTACTGTTGCCCATTACTGCGAATAGCTTATAACCTTTTACCTCAGAAATGAGTCAGTTTAAGATTTTAAATGCACTTGAATATTATACTTACATATTATCCAAATATGTTTTTTAAATAAATATATTAACAATATTGGATATACTTGGCCTCATTGAGAGAGAGCTTGTTCGTTGTGTGTGTTTTTGAAGAAACATGAGCTGTGTGTGTGTGTTTATGCGCATGTGCATGACTGAACCTAATCCTAATCTCTAAAACACATTTGCGTCATCTGCCTGTATCTGCAGGACCACAGAGAGCGAAAGAGAGAGAGATTGAGGGAAAGACTCATCCAAAATCATTTTACAGGATTGTCAGTGTGTTGCTGTGTATTAAGAAGAGCGATACAGCAGAGGACAGTAATATATTTTAGAGGTCATTGGTTGGATGAGACATTGTGGAGGATGGATTTGAGGATGTGATTGGTGGAGGTAGATTTGTATAGGAGATACTAAAATTGAAAAGCTGGACTGCATGAAGGAGAACTGACATCTGGAGATAAACTGCACTCTTTAAGCCTTCCTGAAGGACACAGGGGGTCAAACAAACCTACCCAAACCCACACAAATGCACAACATGTTCCCTCACCAGCATGAAGTCTATATTTCAGAGCCCATGAAACCAGGTTTCTTTGAGGTTCTGAAGGTTGACAGGGGTCATGCTCATCTGATGCTCTCCAGTTGAAACCATCAAGAGATGTTGGATGTCTTAGTTGTAGCCACAACCAAGCAGTGCACTAGACACATTGAGCCCAAGTGCTTATGTGGGAGATAAGGGTTCAGATTTAGCATATGTTGCATTTGGATAAACGCATAACCCACATCATTGGTTAAACTAGAAATTTAATGTAATTGTTTTTACATTGGAAAAATGGAATAAAAAGTTATGTTGCCACACGACAGGGAGTGTTTTGTGGTTCTTTCACAGAATTTATGGCCCTATTTCAGCAGTGATAATGCCTTCAGACTGAAATACTGCTCTGATCTCTGTCTGTGTCCTCATTTAAGTGACAGAGTCAGGAGTTAATGTCTTTTTGCTGTTGCATCTGGGCCCAGAGAGTTGTTTAGATTAATCAGTTCCTGAATTGTGCTGTAATGTTTATGGTTTCTCACAAGTTTTTTGTGTGTGTTGTGTGTTATGCACCCGAAAGCAGTTGTGTGTGTGTGTTGCGTTATTAAATTCAGTGCTCAGATGTCATTAGGGTCATTTGTATGATTCTTTTAAATATTTATTATAGGCATGCTTAGATTATTTATGTTATTATTCATTATGTGATGTGGACAGCTTAGCTGTTAAATTGTCTCACATGATGGATGTAATTTGAATAAAGGGAATATCTTGAATGTATTTGAATGAGCAAGCTGAAAGAGTTTAGAATAGCACATGAGCTCTGTGTGAGATCTCGGGAGATCTCTGACAGCCAAGGCTTTGAATAGTTGCATGCAAATCTCCTTCGTCTACAAGCAAATGGACTGATAGCTTAAAGAGATAGTTCTGCAATAAATGTGAGTTCATCACAACTCTAGAAAGCTCTTCCTCAGTAGATATTTTCCTGTTCTTGCTGTAATCATAACACGGCACATTGGGAATGTTGGAAAACAGCATGTGGCATATACGAATATGATCCTGATCTGGGCTGTTTGGAAACCATGGAAACTTGGATATGATATTGGGTTTTCCACACATCCAAGCGGAAGGTCATGAGGGGTGTGTGTCACACCCAACCACTCAGAAGCTTTGTTTTGATTTGATTGGACCAGTATTTTTCATTAGGATTTAATGGATTGGGTGTGATTAATCTCCTCAGACATTTAATGGCACACAGCCAAACCACTGATGTTTGTTTATAGCAGTAGTGGAACTGCTGAATGAGGATTTTACCAGAATAAAGTTGTGCTACAGGGTTTGTACTGATGTCATCACCCAGTTACCGTGACTTGAGAGTGTGTGAGAGGAGCACATGTACAGCTGGTGTGTAGGGGTGTGGTGTGACCAAATCATTATACCGTGATGCATCATTTTACCATGGTATAAATATACAGTATATACAGTTAAGATTTTTGCATGTAATTGTAAATTTATGCTTGTGAATTTAGCAATTTTTACATAACATTAAACTTACTAATTTTTTCAAATTGTTTTAATGCTTAAAGTATTTTATTTTTTAAGTATTTATTGCTGTATAAATGCTTTATATCTTTATAAATATTGCACTACAAATTTCATACTTTTTCAAATTTTATAGACACACAGAAAATATCAAAAGATCTAGTCAGTTTCAGGTGGTCTTTTAGTGAATGTCAGAGCCCACCCTGTGTGTACAGTAAACCCCTATTTTCTCCACAGTTTGTTTGTTCACTCAAAAATGAAAAATCAGTCACTATTTACACACCCTCATGTTGTTCCAAACCTGTTTGTTTTTCTCTCTTCCATGAAACCTAAATGAGGTTGTTCAGACCGACTTGGTCACCATTCACTTTCATTGTGGCTTTTTTCCATACAGGTTTCATGGAAACAAAATGAGGGTGAAAATGCGATGACAGAATTTGTATTTGTATGTCACTTTAAGCAGTGTCACTATTATAGACAATATTAATATTTATTAATTAATACTAATATTTATTATATACATATTTAAAAAATGAAATTGCTCATTATAATCAACAAAGCTGTCCGACGCTTTAAGTTCTATTTTATTTAAGATAAAATAAGTACAGAATTTGTGCTTTGGAGAACATTTTACTGTTAGTGTATACAGTCCGTATATACGGCATACTGTCCAGCCTTAATGGGCGTGTGGTAAAATAAATGCAGTTTTGGACACAACATTGTGAAGTGCTGTCCTGATGTCAAGGATAGAGTACCAGTCTTGGCACTCACACACATCCTTGATCCATTATGTCTTCTTGAGCCTTTTTTTTACAGAAGTACTCCTGTGTGTGTACAAGCAGTGAGTGAGAGGAATACCAAAACAGAGAGAGAGAAGAAAAGCATGTAATGGGATAATGGGTAATAATATAATATATAGAATAATATATATTATTAAATTCAGTTATATTGTATTTTAGATGTATATGTTCTATGTATCATTCCAAATATATCATTCTATATATTTGTATATGTTCACTGTGTTTGTATGTATATAGATATAGAAGGTGGCAGAAAGGTATGGAAAGGGGCAGAGTTTACTTGGAATTGGGGGAGGTTTGGATGGTTTGGTGTCAAAATAAACACACTTACATACTCAAAACACTCCCATTATACTTGCATAATAACAATGATGAATGTTAGGCCATTCAGTATCATATAAACTTAAAAGACCTGGTTGTAACTTTTTTTTTTGCCAGTCAAGTTTATTGTTTATTGCCAGTCAAATGGGTCTTGGCTTGGAGTAGCGAAGCCCTGTTGGAACAAGGCCCAGAGGAGAATCTCTCTTGCGATACTCATCTTCTGTTTGGACGCCCACACACAAGGGCAGCTATCACAGAAAATCTTTCCATAAAGCTGACAGGGGACAAATTCATGTGTGTTTAAATGTCTGTTTGTGTCACTGAGGAGATTAGCGTAGTTGATGTTGGACTGGGGCGGTGGTGCGCTGGTAGAAGATCAAGGGCTTGAACCCATGTGCACTCATGTACGGCCATGTGTGTCCTATCTCTGTCTCAAGTGAATCGTCATGTGATTTGATGCCCATCGCTGTATTTTTCTCTTTCAGATCCTGTTTTTGGTCTTTAGATCGCTGGTCTGATGTTGTTGCAGGCTGCTGGTTGCCCTTTTCAATTTCCTGAAAGCAATTCCCAGGAATGTGGGATGGGAGAACAAAAATGCACACAAATTAATGTTGATGTTGGCCTAACAGTGGCTCATATCTTGCCTTGTTAGTGTCTGTCATATTTCTTGCTTTGTCTGTTTCTTGTGTTTTGTTCATTTTATCATTGTTTAAAATTTATTTAGACTGCATCTGTGACTTTAATTAGATGTTGAACATCATTCTTAAACATTGGTTAAACATTTTATCACACTGTAATAAAATTACTATTTGGTTACATACTAACACGTGCTGTTTAAGCCTTGGCCATACTTCTGAATCATTGTGATCTGTAACATTTATCCACATACTTCTGTTCTTTAAACCATTGTGGTTCAGGAGACCTTATAATAATCTTACACGTCTGTAACTAAAGGTTCCTTAAGCTTCCCTCATCATGACAGGAAGTTGTGTCAGTACAGACCGATGACACACTTCCTTTTGCTTCTCGCACAAACACGTAGGCAAACAAGCAAATGCACGCAGACAGCAGGCAGACAGATGCCTCCCGCTGTCGTGTGAGGATTGTTGTGTTATGTGGGTGTCATAAGCATTGGATATAAATGTGGATCGCTGACAGAAACAACATACCTTAAAATGTTAATAAATTTCAGTATTACTTAGACAGATAATGACAAGCAACAGAGAATGCAACCTACTTGTGTTGTGTTATGAAACTTCAAGTTTGCCTAGCTAGCCGCATTTTTTGTCCAGTTAATTCTATAGAATGTTTTTAATATTAGTTTGTGACTATAAGTGCTACACTGGTCTGGGATCAGCGTTTAATGGCAGGTAGGATGCAGTGCATTGGTTCCGGCAGACAGGAAGTGTAACCCTCCAGCGTGGGGGTTATTAACGTGTGGTCTCCTCAGGGGGCACCTCATGTGTTGTTTGTCCTCCTGATCAATATAGATTATGGGTCTTCTCATGTGAAGCAGGCCAGAGGGAAAGAGACAGAGAGAGACATTGTGGTCGTTTCACAGTTTTGGACTTAAATCTCTGTGAGAGGGTTAGGACCTGGTTTTATGGTTAAGGTTAAAGTTAAGTTA